>JARJPL010000002.1:0-123890 GCA_030782805.1 Aschersonia sp. MBC 622
AAAAAAAAAAAAAAAAGGCGAGACAAATTTGATCATGGTTGCCCATGCGGGGTAAATAGTTGCAAAGAAAGATAAAAAGGCCTCATGAAGCTGTGCTTGACGACAACTTGGACATTGAATCTCTTGCCTTTGATTTGCAACGAGGAAAATGGCGATATCCCCTTAATCAACTTTTTGATAATGGGGGGGTTTTTTTCTGTACGTATTTTTTTTTGTTTCAATTTCTGATTACCAAGTTGATGCGCTCGCTCGCTGCCTTGCGCTTATTGCTATGTAATCAAACCTCGCATGACAAGGACCGGAGCAGGCCAGGCTGTAACAGCAGCAGCACATCACTGTGTACGAATAATAAGCCATTTTATCCCACCTCACCAACGGCGCATGAAAATGTGTACTGGCCCAGAACAGAAGGCCAAGAGTTGATCTGCCAGATTGGGAAGGTTCAATGACCATTCAAAACGCCAGAGGACCAGCCCATGATGCCTGTAAACTAAACTTGCTGCAAAAAAGTTGGTCTTTGTTGCGATGGCCGCATGGTTGTTGACGGCGCCAGAATCGAACGCAGGGCATGGAGTGCGCGCCGCCACTTAATTAATTATCTTGCCATCCATGTATACGTAGTACTAAACTCTGGCAAATGGCACACGTGCGGTTTTCCCCCCATATCGATCAACATCATCAGTTGAAGCGGTGTGGTAGACATGGCAGGGGGGGGGGACAAGATGATGGACAGAAAAGAGGCTTTTCCCACCCGGCCCGGGCTTTGCCTGAATGGCTGGACGGCAGCCGGCGCACGCCCCCAAAGACGGGCGCGATGGCTTCTGCTTTTGGAGATGCTACCTGCAAGCCCAGGTCAAGGTAACCATGGCACATTAAAAAGGAGCAACATTGCTCGGCTCTCCCACCGGCGGCCTCTTTTCTTGCAGAAACTGGGCTGATCATGTCTAGACGGATCGCGGATTCGCGAGAGGGGGCAAACAGGGCAACACACTCTTGTGCCGCACGCCTCTGTCCAGTAAATATACGTACCAAGTTCAGTATGGAGTACACATGACGGATATTCGCATGTCTTGCCCACACTGGAGGAGAATCGGAAAGATAGATTGCATTGTGCGTGCAATCTCTGATGCCAATTTGCATCGACAGGACAATATTTGAAACCCAAGATTCAGGTGCCACAAAGATATCCAAAAGTCAGTCGTCAGAACCCATACGGATATCCGTACAAGGCCCTGTAATCTTCCATTACTGTTCCGTTGGGTTCAATGGTTACATCAACAAAGGAAGCAATTTGGCCCATGGATTCAAGGTCCAGAGACGGGCCTGGTTACTGCCATGTGACTGCCGTGGCCAGTGTCACCCCCCCTCCCTTTCTCATGAGTGCCCCAGTCTGGCAGTCAGGCGGCTGTGGAGGAAGGATGCTGGCTCGTCATGGGTATCGTTGTTCCGGTTGGACACTGGCCAAATTATGTGCATGCCTGCCACGGCACCAATGCGACGCGTCGTGGACGCCTCTGGCCAGGCCGTACGGAGTACAAAGTATGCGCTGTACCAGTATTATCGTACCTGCTGCCGACGGATACAATGGCCTGGCATCGTGTCATTTGTGACGGGAGACGATTGTGATTGCAGATGTCGGGGACAAGGACCAAATGAGATGGACATGGCACAGACATGCCCGGGGTTGAAATGACGATACCCTGGCGAAGAGTAAAAAAAAACATTCAACTTCGGCCGAGAACGAGGCACCTAGTAAAGTCGCCTGCCGAAGCCAGAAAGAATCCAGCTCCGCGCCCGTACGGGAGAAACGAGTATTGGTTAATAGTCGGTGTGTGCAAACAGAAGAGAACAGGGGGCCGTGACGAGAACGGCAGCGGGCGGCGGTTCTCGTGAGCCTGTTGAAATGGCTCGCTGGGAAAAAGGATATCACTCCTTGGCGTTCTATGCTTCCATGAAGGATCATCAGCGGGTAATCCGTAGTTTGAGAAGCGTGGTTTTGTGGGTGGCAGTTCGGGCAGCAGACTACAAGTCCATGGGTGACGCTCCACCAGGGGATTCTAGAGTCATTTTGGCATCCACAGACGATCCGTAGTTTGACTAGTGAGTCGTGACTACCTAGGTATTAGTTAGTGTAATCCGTACCCAGTACGGATTAGTGGGAGCTTTATTCCTTATTATTATCCCTCTCTTGCTGATAGGCTCGCCAAAACGTGTTTGCGCTTGAGCCTCGCAAAATTCGGATGAGTTTTGCAAGATGGCCCAGATTCCCGTTGCACAGAATCAAGTCCAAGGACAGGGATGTGTGGCATTCATTCTTTTCCTCTTCTTTCCCTCTCAAAAAAAAAAAATAGAATTAAAAAAAATACATACATAGATGAATAAATAAATGGCCCGCGACACAAAAGCCCGCGTACCACGCTGGCCCAGGCAAAAAAGTCGGGAGAGACAAACCGGCGATCCGCAGCGCTACAGTTGAAACATCATGGCGTGCTTCTCGATCTCATGAGCAGAAATCTAGGCACAACAAGGGAAGCCTTGCTGCGAACGCTGATGATGAGGACAGAGGCGGTGGAGTCGTTTGTCACAGTAATGAGGAGCTTTTTCCAGGAGGTGCCCATCCATCAGTCAATGAGAGTAAGACTTGTGTCGTGACGGAGTCGTGTCTGGCAGGAGCCGTGGGCGCCATTCCGCTCCACTCCACCAAGAAGCAAAAAGCGAGCATGGGATAATAACTAACTCTAGCACTCCAGTCTCCAGTTTGTTCAGAGATGAGAGGCACAGACGAGATAAAAAAAAGACCCCAGTAGACCCCAGTGAGCAGGGACCCCCCAGTCATCCATCCGTCCCTACCATCCATCCATCTTTCGAACCCCCCCCCCTTACCCCCTGTCGCTACCGTTGACTCTGACTGGTAACGGGCGCGGACAATGAGGGAAAAAGAAAAGAAAAAACCGAAATGAAGGACTACCACACACCACACGCCCCCCCTAAAGGTGGGCTTTTTAGCGTGAGGTTATCCGGTTCGAGCCCACAAGGCAATGCACGCGAGAGAAGCCGTCGTCGACGGCGGGTCTAACGACTAGTCTAGCTTACTACTTGAACCAGGAGCCGGCAGTAGAGAACGTACTAAAATATTTATTTTATTAGAGAGGGTTACTTTTTTTTTTTTGGCTGATTTCTTATTAATCTAGTACAAATTCCAGCCTGTCCAGGGTCTTTCAACAACCCACACTTCTTGTCGAGAAGAGAGCATCAGACTTACTTTATTGCAGGCCCGCCGCCTCGTGTCCTTGCTCCGCCTTGGGACACGAGTGGGCGTCCGATTAAGGGCCCAGCTGGTGTTCCGACGCGATGAAACCACCAAGTATTAACCCAGTCAAACAAAAAAAAGCTTAAGCCGCCCGGGGGGGGAGGGGGGAGGAGGGAGGAGGGAGGAGGAGGAATGCGGGCGTTGTCGACCATGGTGTGTAGCATGGCATGGGCATGCTCAATCCGCGTGTGTGAGGAGGTGTGGTTACTCATGCTGCATGCTGCTTCTCACCGTTCCAAAAAGAACGAACAACAACGGACAGCTGAAGGCATCCACGGCGGCAACTGCACAAGCAAAACAGTAACTGTTTTTTTTTTGGGCCATGTTCCAAGCTGATACTGGAATGTAGTTCGCGGTTCCGGCGGTGAGCTGAACTCGATACTCTCTGTCCGCGTTGCGAAACCTGGCGGTCCGTCTTTCATGACAGCCGCTCCCACCGGCGGCAAAAACTCCCAAGCTCTGCGGAACCTCGCCGGCAGCGTTCCTTTCTTTTCTTTGCCTGCTTCCGTCTCCAAAAACGCCACGGCAGAAGCTCTCAAACGAGAATCTCTCTCCGGTGCTATGAGGCCCCACTGCCTCTCTATCTGTCTGTCTGTTGTTGTTATTGTTGTTGTTGTCTGCTAATAAACTCTCTCTCTCTCTCTCTCGCATGGTTACACCACTCATTGCCATTTGCCATTACTAGTTACTTCAGCCCGTCGGTTCTTTT
The DNA here is from genome assembly GCA_030782805.1 of Aschersonia sp. MBC 622. Lineage (NCBI taxonomy): Eukaryota > Fungi > Ascomycota > Sordariomycetes > Hypocreales > Clavicipitaceae > Aschersonia > Aschersonia sp. MBC 622. The sequence continues at coordinate 4,020 of JARJPL010000002.1, forward strand.
TTTTTTTTTCTTCTTTTTTTTATTCGTGAATTCTCCTAGCTTCTTGCAGGGATCGTTTTTGACTGGGTACTGGGTTCTTGTTCCGTCTGGTCATGTTGCGGGCTGCCAGCGGCCATCGCCAGTCATGGGACGGGGAGGAAGACCACAGCTTCCTGCAAAAAACGGAACCGGATGAAAAAAAAAAGCCAAGCACACGGCCCAGAATGTCGGACATTGCGGCGGGTTACTTCTGAATTAGGCTCTCATGCTCCCAAAAAAAAAAAAACCTGACCAAGCAGTTGACTTGATTACGGAGTACGGGATATGTACGGAGCACTTGTGGATTGTTCATGTGGGTTTGTGAACCCTCCTCAGCGCCATTGGATCTCGCATTCGACTGCCACTTGGCCGCGTTATCTCATCTGACTATCCATTATAGGTGATGCAAAAGACCGAGTGACCTCTTGAATCCCCCCCCCCCTCCCCGGTTCTGGAAATCATGAAACGGAAACAAAGGACTTTCGTACATGCGCGCTTCCGGGAAAGACCTATATTTCCCGATGCAGAGTCTCCAGTTCATGACTCGAGCGAACCAAGCTCCCTTTCTCCCCCCTTCGCCGGTTCGCAGCGTGTCCTCTCTGACGAAACACGCTTCCTTGTCGCTATTACCGTGCCGCGCTGTTATTAGTTATTAGTCGTAATGTACGGATTACAGCTTGCCAGTTCATAAGCCCCATGGACTCTGATGCCTCCCATGACAAGCCACACAGCATTGTAGAGAGTAACTACTGGAGTAAACCCGCACCCATGCGTGGTTGGCCCCCACCAACGACTGGCCTTGAATCCTTGATCAATATCCTTGCTTCCAAAAGGAAGGACTGGTCCCCAAATTAGCTCTAGTGCCCATGCTTGTAACGGAATTTTTACTGATAATGAACTGACAGGGTACTCCGAATCCAAAAAAACACCCCTCCTCCAACCATCCTCCTTCCCCATCTCTCTTTCCTTCTCTAGCTATACACCCCATGTGTGCCATCCGTTGCATGCTCCATACCCTGCGTGACAGAATGGGTGTTTCTGCAAGCTACCGCAGTCTCATTGGCCCTGACGTGCAGATGCTTGGTCGAAATGGCTGCCCTTGTGCATGTCTGCATGGACTCTGGCACTCTGGCCACACACCGTACTCGTATGTGCATACGCTGGACCATGTGTTCAAAAATACAAAATGCCATGGCCCGCTAAGAACGGCTGCCTCAGCCGAGGTGAGCCTAGAAAACATGGATCCCGCTCCATCGTTTTTTTCCTCATGTCTTGATTCCTTGGCTGAATCTTCCCAGGGCGAGCCTAGCTCTGATGCGGAGGCACCCATGGGTGGCATACTCTAATTATATCGCTGTTATTGTTCCGTGTGTGGTTCCCATCCTTGATCTTAGCATTATTTACCTTTGTTTTTGCGTGAACTCTCAGTTCATCTGCTAATCCTTTTGCGAAATTACCGTCTTCTGCGAGGCAAAGGACCACGGCGATCTGTAAGCAACGCAGGCGTCTCCCTCGGCCTTCTTCTTCTTGTTTGCCCTTGTTCCCGCTTCGTCCAAGTACGAACGGCATCCATATTCCCCAAATTGCGACTCGTCACACGTCGCAGGAACACTTGGCGGCTATGAAGCACCCTTCTCCCATCGACTTCGTTTCTCCTCCTATTTAACTCTGAAATCAGCATCGTGAATTGCGGTTCCATCCGCCTCAGCTAACAACCCGCCTCGCATGACCGTCTGGGACACACAGGCCAGCAAGAGCCACAACAGAGCCGCTCCGGGGAGTGGATTGGGCGTCAACAGCAAAAGTTCTGCTTTCTTGTCCTCCCGGCATCACACACGCCTCCCCATCTCGTAAGGGGAAAGCGCCCTTTTCGCTCGCCATTGCCCTTCTGTGCCTCAGTGGAGTTTGTGTCCCGGGGTGGGCTCGCTCACCTACCCGTTGGCTGGCGGCATCTACCTACTAATAAACTGAAGCGCCTCTCTCATCGACTCGAGCAGCCTTATTAAAAAGGTCTATGCATGAGTCTCGTACCAGTGCCAATACTTGTTCAAAGTATTCGAGGGCCATTCCCCCACAACTTTACTCTCCACCGACAACTTCATCCTTGCTCTTTGCGAAAAAAAAGGGTATAAATTAAAACAACCAAGGCAAGCCATCAGTACTGCCTAATTTGCCCTTTTGGAAAGCCTCCTGCTGCCCAAAAAGAGGCTGACCCGCCTTCTTGCTTTTCAGCAAAGCCAGCCTGTCAAGTGGCTGCCGACGTTGCGCCTCCTAACCCCAGCAATATCACTACAGCCATCTTAACGGTAGACGAGAGAGGCTTGAGTACTTCTGAAAAGAGTCAGAATTTCAACTTTTCCTGTTTCATTGCCTCACAACTTGCTCTCGGCCTGAGCTCGACCGACCTCGCTTGACGCCTGCGCCTTGGTTGACAGCAAAGGAAACAATTCCGACCCCGACCCATGGCCTGATTGCCTCTTTTATTCCAGGGGTAGATATATCAACATCTACACTTTTTCCCTTCCGCTGGAGAGGGTGGCTTCTCGTTTCGGCTGCGCCTTCTCGGTTCCCTCTTGACCCCAGGCTCCGGAAAACTTGCCCATTGCGTGGCGGTGCGTGTTGAAGAAACGAATTCTTGCTCGGGACACCCGGTCTTCGACAAAGAGCGCTTATTTGGTCAACAACTTTCCCGCTAGCAGCACCTTTGCTGCCTCAGCAGCCCAGTACAAACCACAATTCGGCACCGCAAAGTGTAGGCTTCGCCCAGGAATCGAAACAAAGAAGCAGCTATCAATGACGATGCTGATGCTGTAAAAAGCTTCAACCATCAACTTTGCACCCTCTAACCAGCTACTTGAGAGAGAGAAAATCAAGTCCATCTGCGCTGCCTTTTATTTGTCGGTTGGCTTCTCTGATTTCGTTTCCGGTTTTCGACTACTGTTCAATACCAATGTTTGCGACGCAGCTTTGCGAACCTATTGCACACAAGTGGCCTCTGGAGACATATTCGCCATCATTTCCAGAGCAAATACGGCCTCGCATGGCAGATCCACACGGCATAGGGTCCTCGACAAAGCCAATCTGGCCGGAGGAGGGCATGTACCTACAACGAGGAGGGTCAAATCATCCTCAACAGCTCTTTCCACCAACGCAAGACTCGGCGTCAGACAAAGAGCACACTGATTCTCTACCAGACAGCCACGAACGTGCGCCCCAGGGCCACTCTTTCAGCGAGTACCAAGGCTACAGCCATGGCTACGATTCAGCATCGTCTCGGTTTCGTACTAGGACTTCACCATCTGCGCCAAGCATCATGACCGAACCCCCGAGCTACAGGGGAATGCCTAGCTCAGACCAACTCTGGAAGAGTCGATTAGACACAAGAGGCGATGTCGGCTCGATGGGACATTATGGTACCGGTAGCGCGTCTGGCCCATCTGCTCCAGCCTCTTTAGGGATGGGACATGGGGAAGCAGAGGAGTATTCCGACGATGGAGACGTTGGCGAGGGGGAGTCTGAAGGTATGCAGCAGACGGCTGCGGAGAGACTGGCTTCGCGGAGAAAGATGAAGCGCTTTAGGTATATACTAATCATTAGAACCAACCATTGGAATTCCGACATACTAACCAACATTAGACTTACGCATCAGCAAACTCGATTTCTCATGAGCGAATTCGCAAAGCAACCACACCCCGATGCTGCGCATCGAGAACGTCTGGCCAAAGAGATTCCGGGGCTGACAGCGCGTCAAGTCCAAGTCTGGTTCCAAAACAGGTTCGTCTATTAGATTGCTTGTCGAGGATGCTAGCAATTTTGACCCTGCTAACAATACATGCTAGACGCGCCAAGATCAAGAGACTGAATGCCGATGATCGCGAGAGGGTGGTCCAAATGAGGGCCGTACCGGAAAACTTCGACAATGTTCAGGCACTGCACTCGCCCTATGGCGCGGTGCAAGCGTATGACGGATCGCTATCACACACTTCGAGCCACCAACCGCCGCACATGTACCAGCATCCACGTCCTCTCATGGTCGACGTGAGGCGCACCGAGAGCGAGGCTCACCCAATGCAATCAACCGGTCTGACCCCAGTCTTCGGCGGTATCAACTTTGGCCAGAATCATGTCCCTGGCATGTTGGAGACGAACTCGATGCTTTCGTCGCCCTCGCAGTTCAGTCCAAGCGACAGATATGGCTACGGGCCACGGCAGCCTGGAGTTAGCGTCTCTGATGGCAAAGGCTCCTCCACAAGCAGTCCTGTCCACGAAACCGACCATCGATCTGGCGCGAGACCGCTACGGCCAGCCGCGCTAGCTGATCCCCTTTCACGAGGGCGATCCAGCTCTTTGCAATCTACCATGGGCTCTTCTGTCTACTGGCGAGGAAGCGGCCTCGGTGACGTGGCCGAAGTGCAAGATCCCGCCTCGGAGCACGGGAGCGAGGGCCAGGCGCCTTCTCTGCACACCTCGACATCAGGAATGGGCCTCAACACTCTATTTTATGGCGGTTCGTACTAGCAAGCACACGGTAATTTGTAACAATGATTAACGCTTGTATTCTTGTTCAGGTGACGCGTCGGCGCAGCAATCCGGTGCCACAGGTGACATGGCGGCTCGACAAGATCCGTTTCCTCGAAACCGAGCGGCTTCGGCATCCTTCCCGCTGGAGAATCGCGGCCAATATAGCGAACTCGGCGCACATCCAATGCTGTCGCCTATTCGAACGGACGTGCCGCGGTCAACACCATCGGCACAGGCAGGAACGGCATATACCCCGAGCTATGCGTCACCTCTGCCTCTGCCGGCCGGTGCGAGCGCACCAAACACGAGGCTACTCGAACCACGGGACCACATGCCACAGTTTGCCTACACCACCGGTGACACGTCAACGACGGCGGTTCACGGCTTCTCGTCGCAAGCAGCAAACGATGGAGTGGATCAGCGGCCGTTCTACCCACCAGGGACGCAGCAGTCGTCGCAATTCGAGCGACCCGGGAATGTGGTTTCGTATGGAGAGACGGCACAGGCATCTAATGCCGTCAAGCGAGAGTAGTGCGCCCCAACGCCAGACGCTGTATCCGGTTCCGATTTGTTTGCAAATTCTAGCCCCCTTGTCCTTTTCTTTGTACTTTATTTCTTTTTTTCCTCACCTTTTCTTGTATATATCATGAAACCCACTTGTCCAGGTTCCGGGCCCAGGAGAAGCAACAGGATTGCTCGGCAAGAAGCAAGTATTTGGGCTTTGGCAGTATATATATGTAGCGCCTATTGAGTACAAAAAGTTGACTGGTGCTTGCGATTCCAAGACGTGAAGTTGTGCATCTCTAGAATGCTGTCTGGAGTATGAGATGCGTCAGTTTCGGCTCACAAGGCGGGAATGCAAAATAGCGACACATGTTGTGATTGGCTTCAGAAATATAATGCCAAATAGATTGTCCTCCGACAGCCAAGGGTTGTTGCACCACGGGATCGCGGCACAGCAACGACAAGCAAGGCAGATAGGTTTACCAGATGTATACTATCATCATGAAGAATTGGGGAACCCGCAACAAGGGCCTTGTACGAAGTGGAAAGAGAACATACCATCACCTCACGCCGCGTTGACGCATGGATCTGGTCATGTCCAGAGACAGCTCAGAGTGCTGTTGCTACGTTTCGACGCTACAATTCCACAAAGACGCGGCTTTGTGTGGGGGATATCCTTTATCGCTTCTTCAAATCGTCGCCGGAGAAGGAAAAATACGTGTTGCAAAAACACGAAAGAAATGTAACTTGCATCAGGTCATCATCGTTTCATGGCAGCCGCACGAGGGGCCCTCGTGATGATGGTTTTTGGCAAGGTTAATCGGTCTCGACCAGGCCATCGCAATCGCCAGCAGCAAAGGGAAAATGAAGCCGAGCTGACAATGTGTAAATAGTGTTGGTGGTCTTGGAATTGTTTAGATATGGAAAAAAGAAGAAGAAAAAGGGAAAAGCGGTTCAGCAAATCGCCCAAGTGTGAAAAGGCTGCGGCGGGCGGGTCCGCGCAGATACATCACGTGACTAGATCTTTGTTTTTTTTTTCTCCTCCTGTCGCACGCCAGGCGGTGTACAGTGTGTCGATACAGTGCTTGCATGACGCGGGTGTTGCGCAAAGGGTGTAAAACCTGCAGCTAGAGCATCGTTACAGCGGAGGTTTCAGCGCTTGACCTACCTGCTCTAGCTGCTGCCCACCTACAGGACCCCCCACTGGGCCATTCCCTTCCCCCCACCACGGAGCCGCACTGTGTCTCACGGGTGTGGTAATACGTGAAAGCTGTGGCACTGGACCCACGCCCCAGAAACTTTCCTGCCTTGTCTTTCAGGCCGCAGATCCTTACCAAAGGCTTTCCCTCGCCCATCTCCGCCTCTGCCCGTGGCCCGACGCTCATAATATTGTCATCAAACCTCGACTTCTTGGCCGCCGCGACCATCACACCCTCTTACGACGCCGCACCGCCTGCGAAACTGAAGCAAAGACCTCGGAAACCGACCTGTACAATCGTTTTAGTTATCCCCCGGTTCGCCTCGGCCGTCTACCTTCCCACGTCAGCGAGACAAGACCGCCACAACACCGCGCATTCGACGCCTTTCTCTGGCGGCGCTCTTTGTCGCGCACGACCGCCAACGACCATCGACGTTTGGCCCTGAGAACGCCAGTGTGTTGGATCTCCTGGACGTGCTCTTTGAAGCCATTGCATTTTTCAACCGCCTCCCCCCCGAAAAACCGATACCCCGACGGAGACCCCGAGCAGTGTATGACGGTCGATATCTGAAGGGAAGGCTCTGCCTAGTCCGATCCGCTTTTGCCAGCCGGCAAACTTGGCGCGACCCTTATTCCTTTTGAACTCATCTCCTCTGGCTCTTGCCGCTCTGTTACTCTTCTCTTTTCCTCCTAGGTCAGACTCGAGTGAGAGACCGCGAGATGTCGTTCCATCCGCAGACCCCACAGAGCCCTTCGCAAGCATCGCCAGCCACGCAACTCGACTCCATGCCCATCGCCAACCCGGCTCCTACAGGCCCGACGACCCTTCCCACACCCGCACACAGCGTTACTGGCAGCATCTCCCACCAGTCCGACACTGCGATGGCCGACGAGTCCCCTCACAAGCGGAAGCGCCCGCTCGATGATGACGGCGAGCGGGATCAGAAGAAGGTTCAATACGACTACAAGCTCGGCATCGAGGATCTGCATCTCGATGTTGGCCCAAAGTACATGCTGCTCCAAAGAAGTAAGGCTCCCTTCCGTTGCACAAGATCTTTCCGCTCTCCGCGTTTGGGTGAGACGCAAGTTGCGTGAGCTGCTTAGCAAACTTTTTTCTCCACAGCCAAATAGTATTTTGTGTTGACAATGCCATTTTGCTACAGCTTACAAGGATGAATTCCCACTGCTGATGAGGGATTTGTACGAGGAGTTTGACCTAGCAGAATTGGCAGCGGAAGTGGCGCGGGAGAAGCCCAATGGTGAGAAGAACGCCCTTCGCAAGACTTACAAGGGACACATCAAGCGCCTCGGCGTTGCGGGACACTTTGACGTGCAGAAGAAGAAGGAGGACGCGCCCTCGGATTTCATGGCCATGTTGCAGGTGCCCGACCTCGAGTGGAGCGTACACCAGGTCAAGGGCCGCGAGATTGGCGACGGTTTTTCCGAGGCGACGACTGCCAGCCTGGCCCGCGCCATGACGCTGTCCAAGGGCCCCATTGCCCGGTCCGTCTGGGACATCTCGGTTCTCGGGGACATGGCCCCCAGCAACAACAACGGAGAAGCTGCCAAGCCCGCGGCCCCCGCTAGAGCCACCGCGCCCAACACGCCCGCTGCAACGACGCCGTCTGCCGCAACGGACCGACTCAAAGGGCCCCTCGCGCCCGGCACGGATCCCGCGCGGCCTCGCAGAAACATCAGGAAGAGGACGTACGGCGACAGCAGTTACGAGGGCTACGGCGAAGGGTTTCCCGACGACGACGGCGGTGCCGACACGGGCTACTCGACGGGTGAAGGCGAAGGTGGACAGAAACGCAGGAAAAAGGTGAGCTCGATGACGGCGATGCGAATTCCGAACAATGGCATCTCTAACAGGAGCAACAGAACTCGGGAGCCACGCCACCATATCCCCCTGTACGGCAGCACAGCTACGGTCCTGGTATGGTAGGCGCGTAGAAGCACCGGGCTCGCCCCCATCTCGTGCTTCTTTCTGTCTTTTTTTTCTGGTCCTCTCTGCTCTGCTCAGCATACATATGCATTCAGCACATGACACCCGTTAAAAACAGCCATGTCGGCGACGAGAACTGGATGCCAGTATACGCAAACGTTGTCTCTACAATTTATTTTCACGACAAACACGAGAGGAGTTTTTACGGCATTTTGATCCTCGACACTGGTCTTTTGTCCTTGTCTTTTTTTTCCCATGCTCTGTTCATTAGATGTTGAGTTTATTCCTTCTTTTCTTTACTATGGGCTCATATTTGTCTTTTTTATCTTTGTTTTCTTGACCTTTTCTCTCTCTCTCTCTCTCTCTTCTCTGATTGAGCTGGCAGATGAGAAGTCAGGCGAGGGGACATGACAGTGTTTTTTACATCTTTTTTTTTCCCGTTTAGCATGGCGTTGGGGGGAAAAGATACTTTCTATTTTTTTGTTTTCTTGGCTACTTTTTTTTTTCATCGTTTCTTCATTGTTGATTCATACTGTGTGCGCTGTTTGGACTCGCAAACACGATGCACACAAGAAAGCTTCCACGACATGAGGAAGCATCTTCCAAAAAGAATCTTTTCAAGTTTGGGCTGTACTACAGTTTTCTTTTTTTTTTTTTTCTTTCTTCTCTCTTCTTCTTCTCTCTTCTTCTTTTCTTCAAAATTTGGCACACAACGCACAAAGAAAGCTGGTTGTTTTTGACTCCTTGATTGTTTATCACGCGGGTTCATTTTTTTTCTTTCTTGATCTCTTTCTTTTCCCTTACTTTTTGGCCTTTCACGCTGCCAGCCTTCGCTTCTCGTGCCCCTTTGGTCTCTCCTGCGGGGAGAAAAGCCCTTGTTTTCGACAAAAAACCAGCCTGGGTTCGTGGGAAAGCAGCAGACATGAAGAAAGAAGAAGAGGAAGAAGGAAAAGAAAGAAAGAAAAGCAAGACTTCTGCCTTTGATGCGATTTGCTTGAGTTCTGTTTTGCTTTCGAGTCTTTAGATACCAGCACATGTTCTCTATTATTTTCGAGACAGACATATAAAAAAGAGCAAGCATAAAAAGTCTACCCAAAAGATGCGTACCGTGAATGAATCGTATATCCTCGAGTTATTGCAATCGCCATCTAATCTTTTCTGATGTCCAACACGATCGAAATTCTTGCAAATTCGTGAAAATACATATAAACACCATTCTAACCGTGCCACGTTGAAATGGGAAAAATGCAAAATATAAGAGGGGAAATTTCAACAAAACGCTCAGAGTACCCATCATAGCCGCATTATACATGAGGGATCAAGACTAAATCCATCCCTGGTTCTAATCTCTTCTTCTCCTTTTGAATTTTCGACGTGTTTCCGTTGTTTTGAAACTTGGCATCTCTTTATTGTCATTGAGGCGGCAGATCACCAAAGTTTCCATTCTCGACAGACGGGTACGCGCCACCGCTCATCTCGGCCCAGTTCCAATCCAGCGTCATGGGCAGCGCAAACAGGTCCTGCGGCAGCAGAGGCTGAGGAAAGGGCGGGTCCATGACCATGGCTGACGGGTCGCCGGGAAAGCTGCTCATACTGTCAAAGGAATCAAAGTCGCCGTTTTGTGCAATTTGTTGCTGCTGCTGTTGCTGATACTGCTGTTGCTGCTGATGCTGATGCTGCTGCTGCTGCTGCTGGGCTTGTGATTGCGCATCGTGATTCGGGTTGCCGTTACGAGGAGACCTTTGCTCTTCAGAAGGCGACGTCGCCGCCACAGGGCCCCAGGAAGATGAGCGATGGGTGCGGACCGGCGGCGACAGCTCTTCAATCGTCGTAGGAATAGGCACCTCGGAGGTGTCGAGATTCTTGGTGTTGGCCTTGACTTTGCCGTCGGTACGGCGCTTTCGCCGGAAGGACTGATCGTTTTCCGCCTTTTCAACGACGGACTTGGCGATGCGCACAAACTCGGAGCAGACGCCTAGCATACGGTGAACACCGCCCTGCTCTGCCTCTTGCCCAAGCATGGAGAGGAATGTGACTACCAGTTCCATAAGACGCGTGTCGGATCTGGCGCGCACATCAAGCGGGTTTTGAAGGATGTTTCCAAATAAAGTCACCAAAGCGGAGACAGGAAAGTACAAAATCAGCCTGATCATTGTTAGCTCGTTCTTGTATAGGCTCAAAGGAGAATGATTGCTCACCAGACACAGGCAAAGTCGCCCTGGGGGACATATTTTAAGAGAGAGATGGATGCTCGAGCAGCGGCTGTGGAAAGAGCGGCAGATGAAAAAACACGAGGATTCAAGGGTCGCGCGTTGAGGCCCTGAATGGCGTAATTGGCAAGGCGACTAGTCCAGTAACCATGGTGAACCGACATGCGGTGAATTGTGGTGAGACAGTTGTAGTAGGTAAAGTGCAGCATGACAACGTGTAGAATCAAAGGAGTGTGGGATGCCTTGATTTCGTGTTCAGGGCGGAACTCGATTGGAATGCGATCTTTCCACTCTTCTAGCTGCTGGTCCAGTTCGCCAATTGTGTTGAGAAGTTCGCCGTCGGATTGCTTGGTGGCCTTTGTCGAGTATAACTGCTTGTACACGGTGCTTTCGATGACGGCAAATTCGCACATGACGCGAAAAAGGTTCATTTTCCCCTTTCCGTCAGCTAGAGGAATGTTTCCGATATTGTCGACAGGGTTGGCGTCTGGCAATTCGACATTCATGTCGTCATCGTCTTGGGCAGGCGGCCGGCCAGATCGTAGACAAAGATCCTTGTCGAGCATGTAGGCAATCCAAAAGACTCGCTTGCGCTGCTCTATTTCAATGGGATTGAGATTGAAGCCTGAACCGCGTTTGTGCAAGCCTATACTGTGGGAGAGGCGGATGGCAGCGGCAATGAGCAAGAAGGAAGGCTGTGGGTTGGGAGTACCCTGCATGAAGAGAGCCATTCCCAGCAGGGCTTGGACGGAGAGGAGGTCTGTGTTGCGCATAGTTAATTCGGAAAAAACACCCATGGCATTCTTGAGATAGGCCCAAGCCTTTTCGTCTTCTTCCTGGGGAACAAGGTTGCTCATGACGCGGAGACGATGAGCAATGGCCAGGGCACAGTTCAAACTAGCCCACCAGCCAGATCCCTGGTAGGGATTTTCGGAGTACTGGCGCTCGACTAGATGCATGAATGTGGGCTGATGGAAGAGTGGAAACATGCAGTTGAAGTTTTCGAAATAGTCGGTAAGCAGCGAAAGAGCCTCGTGCTTGGGGGGAAGAGGCCTAAAGACAGGACGCTGGAACAAGTCACGAAATACCTCGGGCTTCCAATTGGTCCACTTGTGGTCGTCGACGGAGACTTCGGAAATCATTTGCTGGAAGGATTCGTCGCCCGTTCTGGAATTGACCCATGAGATGCCTTTGGGGGAGAAGATGGAGAAGCCGGAGGATGATCCTGTAGGGCGTTAGTTGAGATACAGCAACGGTGGGTGATTGCGACAAGACGTACCAATGTACCGCGTCTCTCCGCTCTGATTGGTGACGAGCGAGCACATCATTTCCGAGAGGGCCTCAACTTCCTCGTGGCCTTCTTCGTCGCTCTCTCTCGCTCCCTTGTCTTCTGTAGACGGCCCAGACTTGCGCCTCTCTGTCGCTTCTCTTGCTTCTCTCCCGGGAGATGGTAGTGAGCTTTGGGGGGTGGCATTGTCAGCTAGCACAGGCGAAACCGGAGGGCTGTTTGAGCCAATGGCGAGAGAGGCCTGTCTCGACTTTGCTTGCAGCTTCTTCTCGAGAGCGCCAAGATCAGTGCCCGGATCATCGTCATTTAAAACGCCTGGAGCGAGGTGTAAGCTTTGATGGGCAAGCGGGGCGCCGTGACTGTGCGACTGGGTGAGACGTACCTGACAGGCGAAGCAGCTGCTCCATGCGGCCGAGGCGGTTCTCGAGTCCCTCGATATATTTGGCACTACATGCGGAGCGAGAAGTCAGTGTCAATCAAGAGTCGCTACGGCATCGATGGAAAAATACCCTTTCGGAGGACTGCGCTTCTTCTCAACCTGGGTGAAGGCGCAGTCGGTCTTGTAAGTGGTGCAGTTTGTGCAGGCGGGGAGCTTGCCGTCGCACTTGATCTTTTTCTTGCGGCACATATCGCAAGCCTGTTTAATCGACGAACGGTTAGTCAAAGGCTATTGTTTGAGCATGACGGATTGGCGGCGCTGAAGGGGAGGTACTTGCCCTGGCGATGCGACGTCTCTTTGCGTCATTGGTGTCTTCCATAAGCAGCTGAGCATCGGAAAACATGTGGGCAGTCATGTCAGGCATGTGCGCCATGCTGGGCATGCCATCTTGGGAGTAGGAGCCAAAGATTTGGGGCGGCTGGTTCATCAATGGCGGGCCGGAGCCGGGCATTTGAAAGCCCATGTGGTCCATGGTTGGGGGAACGGGAGTAGCGGAGGCGGTTGGGATGCGCGGGTGAGCGGCGGAGCGGCTATATATCCAAGGTATTTGTGTAGATAAAAACGAGAGAGGCGGGTGTGGTATGGTGTCTGAGAGCGCAGAGAGCGCAGAGAGGCACGAGCACAGGAGGCAGAGGAGGCAGAGAGCCGCGGAAGGGCGAGATGGTGAGAGAATAGAGCTATTGCCGGGCCAGGGTGGTGTATTGAAGTTGGCCTTTTCTTTTCAGTGTTGCTGTGTTGCTTATGCGGCTCGTAGCAGTGAGGCTTTGAGTTCGTGCTTGGCCGGCCGGCTCCGTTGGAACGGGCGGGTAGATGGATGGGTATGCTGCGGAGGCGAAGGTTATCGAGAGGGTCGGTTGATGGTGGTCATATCGCGGAAAACTGGAGGGATTGAGAGGTTAGGGATTTGCGAATCGATTGGTGATTTTTCTGCTCAGAAGCTCAAAAAAAGAGAAGATAGAAGGGAGAATCCAAAAAACAACCGAAAGGTGAATGAAAGAGGGAGAAAATGGACGGAGTAGGCGGACTTGCCGGAGTTGGGGATCGAGGGTAAGATAGAGTGTGAGCCTCAGAGGGGAGGCATGCAGGGTGTTTCGGTTTTTGGCTTTTCTTGATACCAACGGTACCTGACTTGCGGTTGAGTGATGGGTGTGTAAGCAAGTACCCAGCTCTAAGCAGGTAGCAAGGTATGGTAACTACCTAGGTAGGTAGGTACCTGGGTACTTTCCTGTTTTTATTGGCGGCAGCGTGTCTGGGGAAGTCTCAGGCGCCGGCAGAGGCTGAAAACTGACAGACTTGAGTAATTTTTAGTGGCCTTGGGCTTGGCCGGGGGGAGGGGTTTTTGGGGCTCTTGGGGCTCTTGGGCTTACCAGCTTTACCTACTTGTAAGGCACTAAGGTAACTTGTGGCGCCATTGAAAACAGAGTTTCCCGGGCGGGCCTTGACAGCTAGTACGGGGCCTTGACGGCTGGCACGGAGGCCACGACAAGGCTACCTAGCCAGTCAAGTTACCAGTCTGCGAGGGATGGGGTTGGATGTTGGATGGATGGTAACCATGAGGAAGACGCTACTGCCAAAGTTCCACCCGTTTGTCACCTATGCGAATGCGCCAAAACGAACACTTTCTGTGCGAGAACGTGCGTTGCGAAACGGCAAGCTCCCGCTGTGTGTGAGATGCGGAATGGTGGGGGAAACCAAAGCGCCTGTCCGTGCTGCGGCCGTAGAAAGAAAGGTACATTTGACCAAGCTACCTCATTAGGTACGGATACTGGCAATAAAATAAGCTTGCAGACGACCAAATCTACGCCGAAACGGGTCATCCTGGCACTCTGGCAAGCTGGCAAGTAGGTATTACAAGTACTTTCCCTAGGTACAACCCAGGCTACTGCGCAGGGTCTAGAATCAATCCCGTTGTTCGACAGCAGCGAAGGACCAGGTACGAGCATCACACTCTTGCCTGAATATCAATAACCAACCAACAACATTTCTTCGTCTCATCACTATTATCTTGCTCAGCCTCTTGGCATAAATCACGAACGACATCGACAAGCCCCTTCCATTATGCCATAAAGTCCGCTGCACTCCCCTCGATAGATGCCCAACTGCCCCCCACGAGGGGGGAGGAGAAGTGCCCAATCTTTGAAACTCCAACGGTAGCTAACCTTGTCGCGAGAGTTGTGATGGAGAAACATGTCGAAGCCGTTTTTCCCCTCCGCAGGGGCCAACTCTACCTCATTATCTGCTTCAACGGTTCAAGTCGTTCTTGATTAATATTCCAAACATGCCGCAAACCCCCCCCCTCGGCCTGTTCCTCAATGACGAAATGCCACGCTGCAAGAGGTGCGACGCCATTATTTCCAAGTCTTATCTGGGTGTCGAGACTCGGGTTTTCTTCTGGCCCTCGTTGTCTTGTTATCATTAATAATCACTGACTCCTATTAGTTACCAGCAGGCTGCAGCACGGTTACAGGTCTTGGCCCTATTACCCCCTTCACCTTGAAGTCCACCCCACATCCCCCGCCACGCCGTCTTCATTGAGTTGACGGGAACACCTTGAACTTGAACAAGAAATGAGAGCTGGCTAGTTGGAGCAGAGTAGTTCATCTCATCCATACGTAATGAAAAGAAAAGAAATCAGAGTTCGATAATTCACAAAAACAATAGGTCGCATGCCGCCTCACCATGTGCGTCCGATCTAGGCGACAATCCCGGACATGGTTATCGAGTCCCTTTTCCCATGTCGACAAATCACCGTCAACCATGCGGGCGCGGCGGCGCACCCACTACCGCCACCCTCACACAAGGACAAAGCTAACTTAGAGGCCGTTGACGCTTCTTTCGTGATTTACTTTTTCTTCTGATGATTTTTCCCACTTTCTTGCCGATCACTGAAAATAATTTAGGTTCAATGCCGGATCATCATGACCTTGCCGGCCGCCAAGCATCAGCATCAAGCAGACCTGAACAAGAGACGCGTTGGCGATTAATGCAGTGTCAAAATTTTTTACAACCCAGCTCATCGTCATACTTACTCATACTCGGGTATTTGCCTGACAGTTGCTCCGTACCATAATTTCTTTTGATCATTAAATCCCCATCCCTCCCCCCTTTTAAAAATGCCACAAGACGGCGACAGCCGCGACTTGTCATTACGAGTACGATTGCCTGGCCGTTTGCCGTCTTAAGTCCTGCAAGCCCGCGGCACTAAATATTGACAAGCTCTAAACATGATCTAAAATAGAAAAAAACGCCCCTCCCAAATGATCCATCCACAGTGGCAATTTCTTCCAGCAGCCCATGTCTTGTAAAATAGGCTGCGCTAATGCAAGCCAACCAGCCAGACCAGGTTTGTCCGTCTGTCCGTCTTTTTTGCCACGACCCAGATCGCGCTGTCCACAGCCAACCATTTAGTTTACTTTACTAGCCAGCCAACGACTCACCAGTTCGTACCAATCACAAGTACTTGGTTTCTCTGGCACCACTTTCCTGGGAGGTGTCCCATCCCGAGTATTTGGAATAAGCAGATGGAAATCTCCATGTTCCTCACAACCACCTGTTTCTTCTCCCATATTCAGCCAATTCTTTTACACAACTTCTCTAGTAATTTCTCATACCGATTTTGCCTTGCTTCTTGGCATGTCTTAGAGTGTAAAACATGCAGAAATGATTCCACATCGCGTGCCAGAGGCTGAGTACCAAAGTACGTACTCCCTGCTCTACGTAGTGTCTAGTTAGACGTTTCACCAGGTCGAAGTGTCCACTTGTCAATGCCCAGCCAGTCAGTGTCCAAGGTGCTTTGGGTGCCAGGTGCCAGGTGCCAGTCTGCCAGTCACTTTTCTGCACCCACCCCGGTTGTCCGGTTTGATATAGCCAACAAGTTCCCGACCAGCAGCCATCCTATCTGCATAACCATGCTGTCATGCTCTCTGCATGAAGAATTGTCCGTCTTGCAACCTTTGAAACATGGCTCTGCCAAGAAAAAAGAGGTCGTAGATGGAATCATTTCTCTTCCCAGCCATGATTTATACCTATTTACCTTCTCTTCCTTGAACATTCATGTCGTAGCTCCAACAGCTTTCAACCCCCCTCGACACATCTGAAACGCATCCGAGTCACTCGCCATCGTCAATGAACCTTGCTCCTCTTTCGCCGACTTCTTTCCTCCTCAACTTTCGTCTCCGATTCTACCAACGCACATCCACTTCCCAAGAACAGGGGTGGAAAAAACTCCGATTGCCATACCTGGTCTACCGCTATCACTAGACGCATGAGCCTTTCCCACGCGGCTGCCTTGTCGGAATCTGACGACGATTTGCATAAGCATTCGCCCCCAACTATCCCACGTAATTTTACTCTACACAAGATTCTTTATTCCCGAGAAGAGCCTTAGTCTTTGAGAGTCCCAAAGCCTCATCGAAATATTGCCATTACAAATACCGTCACGCAAACTCCGTCACCTCGCACACCATTGCAGTCCATGTTCCACAAATTCACTGCATTCGTTGTACAAGATAACTTTCATTTCTGAAAACTTCCGCCTTGTATCAACCATGTAGATTCTCACTCCCTTTTGCAATCGCTGCTAGGTGAAATGTACATTATATCAAATAATCGCATGCGATAGTACATGGTAGGTCCAAGTACCATTGCCTTAACCCCATCAAAACGCCGCAAGCTGAACAAGACTGCCGAGATAAAAGATAAAATTAGTCCGGTTGTAAATCGAAAGCCGTTCCAGGCCCAGCGATATCCAAGACTGTCCCTGTTGGGGGAGAAGACGCTGACAATGAGTGCCGCAAAAAAATATGGATAAAAGTAAAACCATGTACAGGCTGAAGAAGTGAAGATGAAAAAAAAGGGCCAGGAAATTGATTGTGGTATAGTCGCTTTTAGAAATTAATCATCAAATGCTCTCCTGAAACCGTGAGCTAGATCCCCTCGCGCTGCCACTGGACCCAGGGCGTCTGGGTGGCGAGTTGTTCTTTACCATTGGCGGCGACATTGCAGGGTCGGCAAACGGATTGGCTTCCGTCACTGGCGTCCGCGCAGGTCCCGATCGAAAAATTGGCACGCCGCTGACTGGCCGCATAGGACTGCCAAGCGCAAAGGGCTCATCGCCAGGGTTGAATGGTTCAGACGATTGCGAGTATTGGCTCAATGTGCTTTCACGCGGATCAGAGTATCCATCACCGCCCGTATAGAGCACAGACTGCAGCTTGCGACCCGACACACGGTGAAAGCCTCGCTCACCAGAGGGCACCTCTAACGCATCGGGCGCGCCCCTCGACTGACGCTTGCTGGCAAAGGCCGCGAAGGCAGCATTGACCGACGCGGCGGCTCCGTTTCGTTCAGTCATCGAGTTGGCGGCGTCGCTGCCCGACGCGGGTAGAGCCGCGAAGCCTGGAGATCCCCTGTTGATTGACCGAGACTCGGCGTTCCTCTTATTCTTATAACGCATGGCAAGCAAAACTAGAAGGGCGAGAAAGGCCACGCCAGCGACACTCCCCAGTACACTCCCAACAATCTGTTTTTGCTGAGTCGTCATCGGGTAGCTGCCAGATGACGACGCCGCGGAGGAAGTTTCGGCGCTGCCTTCGACTGTAGGGACGACTGTCGGCGAGTTCCAAGTCGGGGTAGAGCTGTAAGTAGATGAATATGACGATGACGATGACGATGACGATGATATGGATGTTGATGCTGACGAAGAAGAGGAAGAAGAGGAAGAAGACAGAGTGTTCGTCTCGCTTGAAGATGACAAGATGCGAAAGTTGGACTGTGTCGTAGAAGTGTTGTAGTTGACCGCGGACGACTGGCTGATTGTAGTCGGTGCAATTGTAGAATTATGTGCACTGCTAAGCACGGTCGCATTTCCCCACGCCGTTCCGTTGCTTGGATCCGATAAGGTGGGAAAACTGGAGGCGGACAAGGAAGGTAGCGGAGCTGAACTGGGCTGCGACGAGGTCGAGGTCGTGTGATGAGTTGAGGTTGTCGTGGATGGCGTAGAATACGAGCTCCCCAGGCCCGGGACAAGGCTGCTCGGGTTCACGGCAATCGTAAAGCCAGGACTAGACTGCGACTTGGTCTCGCCTGTGCTAGGGTCGACAACGACGGTGTTCGGAGTGGCATATTGGGTAGAGCTCGAAATGGGCGAGCCAGAGTAGTCGACGACCTGAACTATAGAAATCGTTTGGACGACCTGGGTGACGTAGGACGTGGCATCGTCAGCGCGGGCGGCGAGAGCGGCGTCCACGGCGGCGGCGGGTGAACGAGCTTCCAGCGACCGAGAATCGCTGGATACCCGGTCGTCTAAATCAGACTGGACGACGATGGACTCTGTCGCTGGGGATGCGGCGCTATGCGAATGAGACTGCTGGTGATGCTGGTTGCCGTGGTTGTTGTCGTCGCTGGTGTCGCGATGGCGGATATGATCATGCGTATGCGGATAGTGAGTGTGGCGATGGGCCTGTAAGTGGATGGCAGAACGAGTGTGAGAATCCGAGGCGGAAGATGGCAAAGAATCGACAGAATGGGAATCACGGGCCTGAAGGAGTGAAGGCCCATGACGATGGTTAGTCATGGCGGTGACTCGTCAAGGCGGCGCAGCGGTGAGCAGGTGATCGTATTCCTGGCTACGGGGGCTCTTGGCTGACGACGGAGTGTTTCTATTTTTCGACGCGCGCCAGGGGCATCATTGTCTAAACAGGGCGGAGTCTTGACGTCGACGTGCTGCAGCTCTGCTGGATCAACAAGACTCTGCGACTAGCTGCGCAGTCTGCCTTGGAAGTCGAGAGGAAGAAAAGGGCGAGTCAAAGGCTTGCGTAGCCCAAAGATATTTTTTCCGTCCTGTAATGCGATGAATTTGCGGCCGAGTCGTGCGTTAAGGATTTTGCGTTGGAGCGGATCGCTTGGCTGGACAAGGAAAACGGTATCGAAAAGAATGAAGAGAAAACAAACGAGCGAATGGCGACGAGAGCGGCGAATGGCTAGCAGTCTACCAACGTCAATGTCATAAACATGACGAGCGAACCAAGACGCAACAGGTCGAGATGAGGCTAGAGAAGAAGGAAAAGAAGAGAGAAGCAGAGGGACCAGCAAGAAAGGGTAGGGTATCTAAAATGAGCGCAGAAGGGCGAATCTGGGCGGCTGCAAGGTACCTGGGGGAAGCATTCGTAGGGGCTTGATATGGCGCCGAGTGGTACCTGACAGTGGACTTAGTTTGCCAGCACAGGCCACGACGTATTTTTGCTGCTAATTTTTTTCTTCCTCTTCTGGTCAAATGGACCGTATGTCTTGCATTCTCTTTGTTCTGGCTGGGCTGAGGGTTGGCTCGCATCGTCTGTTTGTCGTGTTGGGTGCTTTGGAGCGAGGCTCTTGCTGGGGAATGTTGTGCTTCAATTCCCTCATTTCCTGGAGCCCCATCGACGGCCGCAAAAAGCCCCGTTCGGTCCACTCACACCCGCGACCATTTTAATCTATTAACATGAGCAGAGGAGAAGATGCAGGGGTTGTGGCCAATGAAAGACGGCCGGGGCTAACGATGACGGGCCAAAGAAGCCTAGCGTTAAACGCCAAGCCAAAAATACGGGAAGCCGGCCGCCAGAAAAAGTGCATCTTTCTTCTAAATATCCGTCGTGGCACGACCACTGGCATAAACAATGGGCTGGCTTTATCAGGTTCTAGGCCTCTCTCACTCTACAGCGTCTTCGTTTTAGCAGTCGTAGCCACCTGTCACCCAACCAATCAACCCACTTAACAATCTGCATAATTGTGCTTCTGAAACACTTTGCCGTGCACTTTTTAAGCATTTACCATTCTCTTGCTTTGCTTTGACTCCCGCATGGCCTACAACGTGCCCAGAGATCTACACCATAAACGGTTCGTTTCTAAACGGGAATCTGCAGTCCTAATTGCCGCCACTGTCCAAGCGGCAGTGAAACGACCTCTCTGCATCTGCTATTTTGTTCCCCCCTTCCAATTTTGTTCGTATTTTCTTTCGCAGCTCGTGCAAGCAGGCATGTTACTGAAAACTGGTACATGTCCGCCAATAAATTGGAACGCCACGCGTACCATTTTTAACGAGTTACACGCGGGTCCTTTTACATATCACGGCTGGCTCAATACCCGTCCTGTCGTCCGACTAATAAATTTGATTTGCTTCCCATTCCCCTCTGTCTCTCCCTGGAGCCGGATCACTCAGCGGCAGCCTTGCCCTACTTCATTGATGCTCGTCAGTCTGGAGCTGGCCAAGCCGCTAGCATCCGGAACCACATTCCATGTTGCCACGACTCTCACCACGCGCCAACCATGCCATGCTTCAGTTGTTTCTAAAGAGTACGCGTGCTTGCGAATGTGCCTGCAAATTTCTGTAATAAAGCACTCTTGTGGATGCAGACCTCCCTGGCGCATCTTCCAGCAAGTTGACTGGCTAGCCAGTCCCCAGCAGATGAAAGCTAACCCTACCAAACCATCAAGCCCACCAACTTGTCCCTTGAATTTGCGACCTCATATATCCGATTCGTATTGCGGCATAATCTTTTGATATTACTCCCTTTTCTCATGTTGCTTTATTGATCGACCCTTAACAATCTCAAACGGGGCGTCATAGCCTCGATACACATGCAAGTTACCTCTGTAGTTTATGTGATCTTGCATAATTCATAATTCATAATTCAATCTGGTTTGCTCAAACGCGGGCAACTTTATTGACAGCTGCCAGCTGGCAGTTGCCAGCTGTCACCTCCCTCTGTTTTATGCCTGAGCCACAGCAAAGCTCCTTGTTTGCCTCAATGTGGTGGTAGGCAGCTGCGCCAGCTTCGTCTGTTAGCCAGATGCGCTGGCCGCCCCCCATTGCTCTATCAGCTTACCACTTGCTCAGCCACTCTCTCGCCGCCTCAGCCCAACGTACACGTCACCTCATTGCAGGGAAACCGACGAGATGCAGCAGCTTTCTTACTTGTCCATCGTTCAAGTCTTTCAGGATACGAAGCATCCTCCTTGGCTTCCGATCTTATCTTTTCTCCATCGCAAACACTGCCACTGCCAATATTAAATCGCGGGTCGGCCTGAGACGCAGACCCTGCGGGGGCACCTCGATTCTAGCGCCATTCGCAAACCAACTGCCCGCCTACCCTTGGCTGCGCCCAACGTCATCGCTCGACATCCCGGCCAGCAATATGCCTATGGCGATGGCAACATTCCCCGTCATGTCTCAATAGCACTGCGATCTTAATCCCCTGTCCTAGTTGCTGGCAGCTTCGATAACGCCTCGCGCAACATGGCGTCCCCTCCTCCCTTGCCGCCTCGACTACAATCTGCGCAGTCCGCATCTCTAACATTTCCTCCCGATCATCAAGATGGTGACCTGCTGATGCCTACTTCTGTTGGTCTTGGATGTTCCACCAAACTGCATGCTTCAGACCCTAGGACTTCGTCGGCTCAGTCGCTGAGAGCACCGG
Organism: Aschersonia sp. MBC 622; assembly: GCA_030782805.1. NCBI lineage: Eukaryota > Fungi > Ascomycota > Sordariomycetes > Hypocreales > Clavicipitaceae > Aschersonia > Aschersonia sp. MBC 622. The sequence continues at coordinate 25,595 of JARJPL010000002.1, forward strand.
CAAAAGAGTCTGATACTAGGCGCTCGCTACTCATCATATACATTCACGGCTTCTACGGCAATGACCAGTCCTTTAGGTCCTTCCCAGCGCATGTACATGCTACCCTCACTGAGCTTCTCTCTGAAACGCATATTGTCCATTCCAAAATATACCCCCGCTATAAGACCTACAGAGCTATTCATGTTGCAAGGGACAATTTCAGTGTCTGGCTCGAGCCACACGAGTCTCCCACTACCGATGTCATTCTCGTTGGTCACTCCATGGGAGGCTTGCTAGCTGCTGAGGTCGCTCTAATGGTAGAATTATTCTTCTAACAGCACTTTGCTTTGGGCACGAGCTAATTTGTGTTATCAGCCTAACCACGATCCATATCTTCATCAACCTTTCAAACATCGAATACTGGGCACATTGTCTCTGGATTCACCATTCTTAGGTTTGCACCCCGGAATAGTTGTATCTGGCCTATCAAGCTTGTTCCAACCCGCACCAAAGTCTGACAAGGGGATTGGAGAATCCTCTTCTCAGTCCTCGCTCGCCGAGAACCTTTCCGCAAGCGACTTGTCGCTCCCAGTATCTGATACTGCATTCAACGTCTCTACAAAGTCATCTCTATCAGCACAGACAAATGAGTTATATGACCCTCCCTTTTTCAATGACGTTCCCTTTAGAGAAAAACCACTCTTGTCAAGACTGCGACATTTTGCTTCCAAACACAAGGCTCAAGGCATATTCAACGCTATTGGCAATCACATTATTTCTCATCTAGAGTTTGGTGGTTGTATGGCTGATTATCCAGAACTTGTTGCACGTTACAAACAAATACGAGCTCTAGAGGATGTTGATGAGCTCAAAGCAATCTCTCAAGGCCATCCAGCCGCAGCGCACAGACGTGTTCGGTTTGTCAACTACTACACGCTATCGCCAGGCCGTCCCAAGCCATCTCCGCAGATAGATGCAGTGGCGGGCGTTGAACCGTCACTATCGACGCTGGCTCTGAACGAACCAGGAGCGGGCAGCAAGGAACTCACTGGATCCGAGACAGACGCCGCCTCACACCCTAGCTTTCGTGCTGACGAGATAACAATATTGGACATTGAACACGCTGATGGTGGCTGTGATGAAGAAGACCTTTATGAGGCGAAAGGTGCCGAACCACAAGCAGGCGAAAAACCAACTGCTTCAAAGTCATTGCCCGAGAGTGAGTCAGAAGAGGAACCCGTTTCCGAAACCGAAAGCCACAAATCCCTGCTGCACCTTGACCCTGTCCCGATGCTCGACGAGAAGGAAGAAACTGCAGAAACTGCAGAAACTGCAGAAACTGCAGTGCCATCCTCTGAGGCTGCTATACCCGCCTGCCCGGAACCGCGGCCAGACTTGTCAGACTTGGACTTGACACCCATCCCACCCGCGCCTGAAGAGCCGACGTATCCCGACCTGACCAAGTACACCGACAAGGACGCCCGCAAGCAAGCGGAAAAGGAAGCCAGGCGGGAGCAAAAGGCCTACCAACAGGCCGTCAAGAACCGCAATAGAGCCCTCCGTGAACGAGAAAAACTTGTCGAAAAGCGCCGCAAAAAGTCTGAAAAGGAAGCCCAGCGGCTCGAGAAGCAATCACTTCGGGAACTGCAACGACGGAGAGATGAAACAAAAGCCGAGGCGGAAACAGCGGCCGGTCTGACCATGGAAGAGTCCATAACCGCTGCTGCGACAACGACGACGACGACGACGACGACGACGACGACGACGACGACGACGGACCAGGAAGTGCAGGACCAGCCACCGCCAAAAGAGCAGCAGCCCAGGAAACTGCGCAAATTTTGCGCGCTGCCCAGCAAGATCAACGGGCGGCCGGACCCGACGTGGGTGGATGTCTACATGGCCGACGTGGACGAAGTCGGTGCGCACTGCGGCCTGTTTGCACCGGGCGCGCACTACGATACGCTCGTGGGCGACGTGGGCAGCCGTGTTATGGCGTGGGTGCACGAAGACTTGTCAACGAGGGCGGCCATGGCTATGCAATAGAGTGGTATTTCTACTCAATAGCCTTTGATTCCAAGACTTGTAAGCTCATTTGGTATCTGTGTAAACATTGTACGTGCCATGTAACATGGACATCTCGGTCATGTATACAAGTAAGAAGAATGGCAAACATAAAAAAAAGACGATCCGAAATGCTTCCCACTCTTCTTGTTTTCCCAGGATTGTATGCTCCGGCTCCCAATGCTATGCGTCAATGAACAAATGAATAAATCAACACAATGCCCATATACTTGCCCTATATTTACGCTCCTAGTAAAGGTCAAGCTCTCGCAACTTGGTTGCGAGGCTCTTCTTCTCCCCAGAGACAGAGGCGATGCCCTTGAGGGTGGCCTCGCCTTCCTCTTCATTCTTGGACTCCTTCATGATAAACTCTGTCGAGCCAAAGCAGATGACACCCAAGCGCACGAGTGGCTGTTCCAGCTGCCAATTCTTTGGTGCGCAGAGGAGCGCGGCAACGGGGCTCTCGGTTGGGCTGGTCGGCGTCTTTGTTTCCAGGCTGGTTTCAGCAGGACGCCAGTTTCTGCCCGTGAGAAGCATGGCGGTGACTGTAAGATCCGCATCTGGGATAACTGCGGGTGTACTGTGGTCTGCATTGGCGGGAACATGAGAGGAGCGGACGAGTAGCAGGATGTTATCTCGTACTGCCCGGTCAAATACATCAACAGGCTCAGCAATCTGCCACTCGCCCTCCTTCTTGGTAACCTTGATATCAAAGCAAAAGGTCTTGATACGTAAAAAGGTAATGGGCTCCGCACGACGTGAAATAGCAACCCCGTCAATCTCCCACGAGACCAGCAGGCCATCCGCGAAGCCCACAGATATCTCTGTGCGAGGCGGCGCGCCTAAGCCATCGACAACAGGTAGGGGCTGGCCACTTGTTTGGGGTATACAAAACGAACGCCCACCGTGCGAAATAGATTGACCCCGTCTGATGCGCCAGGATAGCCAGGTCCAAGACGGGAAGTTTGCTGTTTTATCAAGATAGCATGGCTCTAGATCGCTGTCTGCCTCTTGGCTTGACGAAACGATTCGACCGGACCACATCCAGCTCATCGCGATAGCCAGGCGGTCGGTTTGGCTAACCACCTTGACATTGGTGAAAGAATCAGGGTCAAAAAGCGGCAGCCCCATGAACGTATCAACGCGAGCTTGGTCTTTGGTCGCAAACGCTCGCGACAGTCCACGAAACGCATCCAGGCGATCCTGCGACCTGGAAATTTCACGAGTCATGTATGTACCTATAAGATTTCGGATATCGACACTGCCAATGCCGTCCAAGGGAAAGATGCGACCTAGTGTAAAGCTTGGGGCAAGGCGCAATGGTACACTAATACTCTCGTGGCAGTGAAGAGCTCCGCACTGAAAGTAAGCCTGGGAGGAGGTGAGGATGAGGCGTCGTCGTGCAAGGAGGCCTTCCTGGAGCGTCCAGGCATTGTTTGCCCACAGCGAAGCAGCAACTTCGACATCGGGACGCAACAGTGAAGTCGTGAATAGGCCACTCTCGTTGTGAAGAGAAAGCTGGTCTTGGTCACGAGGAACGCTTACGCCAGGGATGCCATGAGCAATGCTGTCACCAGCTGCCACGATTAGTGTCAAGACGGAACGTGCAAACACTTCCCCGACCAAGTCGAGTTGCTGCCTTCTCTCCAGCTTATTTACCCGTGAAGGTAGACAATAGTGATCGATCCATAGATACCGATAGCCCAGTGAGTGGGTTAGCGAAAGTGAGTCTTCGAATGTTGCTGGCAGAGTTTTCGGCAATTGTGTAGACTCGATAAAAGGCTCCAGCTCGTAATCTCCTAGTGCATAGCTTAGGGTGACGTATTCATGATTTTGGCCCTCGAGATCTGCAGCCAAAACGACCTTGTGGCTCTCAACGTCAATGAGTTTCAGATTGATCTTGCCTGGGGAGGCTAGCTTGGCAGCACAGCGTTCGTCAGTGTGAAAGTCTTTGCAGTAGTCGATCCAGCAGCGCGGCAAAGCTGTATCGAGAAGCGCAGTCACAGAGCGGCCTCGCAATGAGTTGGGTGGTAGCTGCTGGAGCGAAGGCTGACTGGATTGTGTCCCTGTCTCACTCACGCTGTCTCCCCGAGAAGACTCCAGGTATCCGTCGAGGCCAGTCTCATTATGTAATGCGGGAAGGATGTAGCCACGAGGAAGTGACTTGGATTTTGTCGTCACTTCAAACAGGACTGTCCTGCCGAGCTCATGTTTTTGGCTGATACCGAGTCGCTCAAACGCGTGCCTGATGCGAAAGTACGGCGTAAAAGTACTAGTGGCGGATGATTGACGCGCCTCCATGTCTGTTCCGTTCAAGGACTGGGCAGTGATTGGGGTGTCTGCCCCTTCACCGCCAGCGCTGGATATGTGGCCGATCATGGCTTGGAAGAAGGTACAGTAGGGGCAGTTGGTCTCATCCTTGAGGGTGTGAGCGAGCGATACCCATGGTCTCGCCTCACCTGGCTTCCAATCAAACAATTTCGGGAATCCAATTGCTGCACAAGTCTCACATATGAGCTGGGCATGGGCAGTCGCGGTCTCTGCATTCGCAGCACCAGCAACAGCCAGCTCAATGCCTGACACCACCGGCACATGTCCGTTTTCCTTGTCGTTGGCATGGCCATTTCCAGCATTCAGATCCTTTCCACTTCCATTCTCCCCATTCGCACCATTTGCCGCGTCTGACGGTACCCCAACGAAAATGCGACTGGCGCCGGTCCTTGTTGGCTTCTTGGTCGGGATGCCTCTGCGCAGAGTAAGCTGATGGTGGTCGCGCGCACTCTCCAGTCCCGGACCAGCCATGCCCTTTTGCTTGCCATGACCGTTTTCCCCACGGCCCTGCAGGCGCCGGGGAAATATTTTGGTAAACTTTTTCATATATCGGGCAGTGTCGCGGAGTGGGTTATTAGGACCTCCCACACCCCTTGTCGCTCTTTTTTATGCTCACTCGCACCGCGTCGTAATATGGCAGGTCCCCTTTCTGCGCTGCACTATTCCGCACTGTCGCCGATGAGTTCTTTCAAAGAAAGGGATGTGCTGTCCCTCGTCATGAGTCAGACTGCATACGCCGGTGTCATTTTTGTAGATTTATTTTCCTATTTTCCGGCGCACCCGTAGAGCGTTATGAGTTGTAGGACGCAAAAGGCGTTATGTTGAGGAAAGGAAAAAAACAGAGCTCGAGTGAGTGAGTGGGTGACGTCTGGGCGGCACAGATAATCAGTACAAAAGGACACCAAGAGGTACACCAAGTACACTAGCAAAGTGCTGAATGTGCCTTGTACTCCTTTTTAGCCTTCTTTCCCCACGGAAGGAGCTACACAGTGGTCCCTGAAAAGCTGTCAGGCGGCAGGAGCGCGGTTTTGAGCAGCAGTGTAACTGCAATTGTTTAATGCTATGTCAATCAGTTGATTGTTTCGTTGTCAGAGGTAGATGCCGATGCACAGGGACTTGACGGAGCTGATTCGGAAAGATATTGACGTCTCGGCAATGTTAATCAGAATCAGGTCAGGGTGCCCAGAGTGCACAGTAACGTAACTGTCAGTCTGTCACTACTCACTATTTACTTAGGATTGCCCATTCTAACAACCGTTACTTTCCCCACCCTTCACTCGGTCGCGCGCTCTTTTACGCCTAGGGCGGCCGAGGAATCAGTTGGCGGATTTGGCAGCAGGTCCAGCTACTGGTGCTTTTTCTATGGTCAGAGTAACTATGACCAGTCGATGGTTCGCGGCGGTGGTGTGCATCGCCGTCGCTTTCAAGATCCCTCTTTGCCGGCGCTGGCTCAACACGTCGTCAAAGGCTAATGCACCTTGTCAAGCCACCCACCCCTTGACATCAAGCTTACTACCATGTTAGCTGGCCAGTTTGTCAATATCAAGACGCTTCTGAGGCAAACAAGCCGAGGCATCCGCGCCATCCGAAGTTTGCCATGGCAGTATTCTGTCAGTAGTGGAGAGGGCAAGGCACCTCGGTAGCTTATAAATTCGGAACAACGTGCACATCCATGTCCAAGCAATGACTTTACGCATGTAATTGACGCCGAAATGTTTGCTACAGTTTCTTAGATCCTGCAAGGCGAAAAAAAAAGGGCGACACGGGTGACAAAGTGTCTCTAGAACATGTTGCTTATACAAAAGCCAAGGTATTGTCGTCTCTGATGACGCCCACAACGCCGAGCCTTGCCTCGCCTCCAGAAACACAGGGCCCCTTGACACAAATCTGTACGCATTATAGTTAGTAAATCTCGAGCTTCTTGTCCATAGCATAGAGAGGTAAATAAGACTCACTTCGCCTTCGGCACGCTCGTCTGTCGTCTTATGGCTGCCAGAATCCTTGAGAATTACCTCGATGCTGCTCGTCGGCGAGCCAAAGTGTCCCTTGTCATCGCCGAGCTCGGCGCGGTAATCATAGAAGGCCGTCTGCGCCACCGCTCCCGCAACCTTGGCTGCCGCAAGCGCATACACGATCCTGGCGCCTGTCAAGATGCGCAGATCCGTCAGCTCACTTGGTGACAGACCAGGCGACTGCTGGCTGCCCGCGCGATGAGCCGTATAAATCAAGCGCAGCTGACCTGGCGTAGTACCGAGAGCAGGCTTGGCAGCTGCCGCAAACGCCGACAGTGCGTTCGCCGTAACCATGATGCCCTCGTTGACGAGTTTGCGCTTCGAGAGCGAGTGCGCCAGTGTACCCAGCGGCGAGGGAAGCTTGGCCATGGCGCGCGAGTGCGTCTGCAAGAGGACTGCGGGATCTGCAACGATGACGGTTGGCGCGATGCCCTGCGTGGCTACCATCAAGTCGGCGGCCCGCGACCCAGCAGCCGAGTTGACCGCAACAGAGGCGTTTGAGTACAGAGCAGACAGGGTGAGAATCAGTGTGTTGATGTTGGTCAGAGCGTCGGCGGGGAGGAAAAGGTCAGCGTTGGTGAGACGCGCCTTGGTCGGGATGGCGGCAAGTTGACCCGCCACGCCGGCCACGAGGTTGGCCTGCGTGAAGCGCACCATCTCCTGCTGCTGGGCACCAGGCTTGCCGCTCTGCCAGAAAGTGACAACGTCACCTACAGCGGGTTCGGCGTCTGTGTCCTCGGCAACAGCCTGCAGCTCACGGCCCGCGCCGGCGGGGGCGTCGCGCACAATATCTTGCCAGGTGGCGACGCTGACACTGCCACCGATGCCCTCGGGGACCTCGTTCCAGTCCATGTGCGCGCTGCCTTGGTCCACGACCCAGATGAGCTGGCGCAGACCCTTGTACGCCTTGACGACGGCGTCAAGGGGGAACTCGCCGGTCGCGGTAATGACGGTGTCGACAGCAGAGCGGCGCAGCATGGACACGAGCTGGTCCTCTGGCACGTCAAAGGGGATCAGCACCGCCGTAAGGTTCTTGCTGTAAGCACAGGCAAACAGGGCGGCGAGCAGCTCAATCGAGTTGGGAAGGTAAATGGCGACGCGGATGCCGCCCTGCTCGGTAATTTGCTGGCCGATGAGGTTGATCTGTCTAGTAATGTCCTCTATCTCGCAAGTCAGCAGCCAGACTTCATCGAGTGACCACACCACTTCATCGTCTCAACGTGGTTGTGGCGTCTTACCAAGACTGTGCTCCTCAACATTTTGTGAGCCGTGCACCGTCAAGAGCTTTCCCTTGGCGCCCGCATCGCCGCCCTGGACAACTTTGCGCCAGACGTCGCGAAGGTCGCCATCGCGGCCGCGCGACCATTTGGAGGCGCCCGCCGGCTTGACGTTGAGACCTGCATTCAGGGGCATACCGTGTGGTGCCAACGGCGAGCGGTACACGGCGCTTTCTCCCTCGTTGCGCACCGTCGAAGCCGTAGACTGGCGGGCCAGCAGAATTGGATGCACGTCAGGGTCGCTGGCGTGCAAAATGCGATATCCAAGAATGACTACGAGCACCGTCACCAGGCTTGTCGAGTAGCCATTCCACTGACCAAAGAGGCCGGTAAGCCCGGCATCGAGCGTCTCAAGGACGTTGCCCATCCTAATTCGTCGGTTCCGTGTGTGCGTCTCGTCAGATGCTCGCGGCAGATGTAGATATCGATCGCTAATTAGTTTATCCAAGATGCAGCAGTAGTTGTGCGCCGATTGTCACCATCTGTTTCTAGCTAGGACGAGGTTTATTGATTGAGAGGGGGAAAGGATACAAGACACGGTTCAGCTGCAAAAGAGGCGCACAGCCAAACAGCTTACCTACAGGTAGCTCCTGCTCCGCTGCGGTGGGTTTCAAGTACCTAGGTCTTGCTAACGCGGGGAAGGAGGCCCAATCCTTCCACTCAAAGTCATCGATAGACCATGCAAGTTGCCTCAAAAAAATGCATAATCATTGCCGGCAACTAGATGCATTTTTGCAGTTCCGGGTGCTCAAATTCAAGGCAGTGGTGCAGGACCTGAGGTTTACAACGCTGCTTCTCAACGCCCTCGCCATGGTCATCACCAACCCATGACATCACCACATAGTAAATAAACGGACTTCACCACTATCATTCGTTAGAGCTTGTTTGCAAGTACAAAACATTTCATTTTTTTTTAACCCTGGACTGCTCAGTCCACTCTGGTTGTCTGTCTATCACGGGAGTACAGCCCATGTACAAAGTCTCGTTTGTGGCCTCATCTATCAAAAAGCCTCTACCTTGGCAATCCTTCTACTTTTTCTCTCAGCCAAGTCAAAACCTTTCACAAGTACCCGTGTCGTCGCGACTGTCGAAGAGTAATAAAACATATATTACCATGCCATCCCTACCGAGGTAGATTCATCGAAACTTTTGTTGTCGAGATGCACTCTCTCTCAATGCTCTTCGAATTTGAAACACAGAAAACCAATATGTTGACCGCTCCAGTCTAATGCTCATCGCTCTAAAAAAAGTGAAAATCCTTTTCCACAGACATCCTTTCTTGTGCCGTGGTTGAGCGTCAAGCACATACCGACCGGAGAACCGAGTAATCCACTTTTGTCTATAAAGCACGACGAGAACATGACCTCTCGTGATGGAGGAAATCAAAAACCATGATTCCTCGAGGGGGATTTCCCAGCGTAGAAAGCAAAATAAGCAAATCGTAGTGCCGTCAAATGAATCCAGTCTCTCAATGCAGATTCTGTCGCACCACGCTTTGCCAGCGTGTCCTTGTTCAAATTCCTCACGTCTCGGTCTATGGGTATCAAGCGACGAGGAAGTTGAAATCAAACAAATGCCGTCTATCACACGCGTCGTAAAATGCCCCGGGGCCGTAACCCGAGCGCTATGCAGGAGTGAAACACCGTCACCCTAAAAAAGCGCAGGTCATGATGCCGCCGTGTCGCCGAAATATCAATGCAATAGCGTCCGAAGGGTCGTAAAAGTAAAACAATTCGCGTAAAAATCAACAAAAAGAAAAAGTCAATTTACTGTAGCATTGGCGAGCAAACAGTCGCGGCAAGCAATTGATCGGGGGGGTTCTGTCCACCAATGAAGTTGAAGAGCCTCCCTGGCTGCGACTATCATCCTCGTAGAAATGATAGCCCGCAATCGTTGACAAGATGAATTACCACCAGGACTGGTTGCCGGGGCCACTGGGGTTGCCATAGCCGCCACCACCGTAGCCACCACCGCCGCCGCCGTAGCTGTTGCCACCACCACCAAAGCCGCCGCCGCCATTGTAGGCACCCGGGCCACCGCCGAAGCTGCCGCCACCCTGGCCGCCTCCGAAACCGCCGCCGCCAAGCTTGCGGTAATCGCGGTTAGCAGCACCACGGCCACCACCACCGCCGCCACGGGAGCGACCACGGCCACCTCCACCAAAGGAAGACTCGCGGGCAATAGCCTCGAGGAATGAGGGAACTTCCTGGTTGGCCTCCTTGAGAAGCTCCATGAGCTCACGGACAACGCCGCGGTTGCCACGGTTGAAGAAGGCAGTGGCGATACCAGTGTTACCAGCACGACCGGTACGACCGATACGGTGAACGTAGTCGTCAATATCGGTAGGCAGGTCGTAATTGATGACGTGAGTGACGTTGGGAATATCGAGACCACGAGCAGCGACAGCAGTGGCCACCATGATGGGGCAGCGGCCATTGCGGAAGAACTCAAGGGCACGCTCACGCTCACGCTGGGTGCGGTCGCCGTGAATGGACGTAGCAGGGAAGCTCTGGTTCATCAGGAATTCGGAGAGCGAATCGGCCATACGCTTGGTCTCAACGAAGATGAGTGTGAGACCACCGGCATGGCTGTGGAGAATGTCGAGCAAGACGGAGCGCTTGTCGACATCCTCGACGTACTCAACCTTTTGAGTGATATTCTCGGAGGTGGAACCAACGCGACCAACGGAAAGGAAGACGTAGTCCTTGAGGAAATCACGAGCGAGCATCTGAATATCGCGAGGGAAGGTGGCCGAAAACATGAGAGTTTGGCGATCAGCGACAGCGGGCATGTCTTCACCTTCGACAATGCGACGAATCTGGGGCTCAAAACCCATGTCGAGCATGCGATCGGCCTCATCGAGAACAAGATACTTAATGTTGCACAGAGAGATGCGACCACGCTCAATGAGGTCGACAAGGCGACCAGGAGTGGCAACGAGCAGATCGCAGCCACGCTCAATCTGGCGGAGTTGAGAGCCAATATCGGCACCACCGTAAACAACGCAGGGACGGACCCAAGAGCGATAGGCAAACTTGCGAGACTCATCGTAGATCTGGGAAACCAGTTCACGAGTGGGAGCCAGAATGAGAGCGGTAGGGTAAGCCTTGCGCTGGCGACCGAACTGGCCAGCAGCATTTCCGGGGACGGGAGAGGGTCCGTTCTTGAAAGACTGAGCGAGGATGGGGAAAAGGAAACCACCCGTCTTGCCGGAACCAGTCTGGGCACAGGCCATCAGATCGCGGCCACCCATAACAATGGGAATAGAGTACTTCTGAACAGGGGTGGGGATCTGGTAGCGGGCGAGCTCGATGTTTTGGCACAGATGTTCGTCCAAGGGGGGGCAGGTGAACTGGTGAACAGGCTCCGGGACATCATGGCCGGAGGCCTCGACAGGGATATCATCATACTTTTGGAAGTTGATACCAGTGTGCTGCTTCGAAGGATCATCGGCAGTGCCGAAAAGCTCACGCTCAACGCGAGGGTTTGAAGGACCGGGAACGTGTTTGCCATCGCGCCACTGGCCATCACCAGAGCCGCGGGTAGCATAACCACCACCACCAGCACCGTGACCACCATCATGGCCACCGCCGCCAGAGTAACCACCACGGCCTCCCCAGCCGCCACGTCGGTTGTTACCCTGGTAGCCGCCTTCGCCGCCGTTTCTACCTCCGCCATAGCCACCCTGAGTTCTGTCACGAGTTAGTCAAGAGAATTATGAAATGAATGGTTGTGAGAATTCAACATACCCAGACCAGGAGCCACCACCATTGGTGGCAGCATGAGCAGCAGCGGGAGTGGGAGCGGCGGCAGCGGGAGCAGCAGCTGGAGCAGCAACGGGAATAGGGCCGTTTGCCATCATAGGAGGAGGGCCAGCGCTGGCACCACCACGACCGCGCAAATGAGGAGGAATGTACGAGCGCTGCTGAGCAGCAGTCTGCTGACCATCACCGATGTTGAGGCCGTTCATGTTGAGTTGGTCCGCCATGTTCACGTTGGTTTCGAGAAGCTTTAGCGGTTCAGTTCGGGTTTTGAAGATGATGTCGAATGAGAATCGGTCGTTTGGAACAAAGAAATTCGTAATACCTGTGCCGAACAGAAGAGACAGGTGGATGTACAAAGAAGTCGGAGGGGGAGAAAACGGAAGTCGTGTCGCTCCGTAGGTATCCCGCGTAAAAATTAATCACGAGGGCACTCGCAAAACAAGTACCAACTGCTTTCCTCAAAAGAAACACAATATCTTCAAAGGAGAGACCAAAGAGAAACGGAGAGTGTGTTGAGGAAGAAAATGACAAGGATGAGAGGAGAGATTATTTTTTGGGGGGGTTGAAGGGGTTTGGGTTTTGTGTGAGAAGAAAAGGGACAAGCAGTCAAGTCATGGAGGCGAAAAGAAATGGGCCTGGGGAGGAAAAAAAAAATCTTTGGGCCAAGCGCCACCAAAAGGGGGTTAGCGCGGCAGCAAAGAGGCAAGCAGCCTGCAGGAGACAACGAGGCAGCAGGTACTTGGAAATTTGCCTAGCAAAAAAATGGCAAAACTATTTTAGTGGGGCCAACCAGCCAGGTATTCGGCTGGTCCGGTGAGTCAGCCGGCTATGTGGTTGGTTGGCTTATGATGTCAAAGCTGACAACTGAGTGAGAGGTGACTGAATAATGCAGTTGATGTGGTTGGGGCCGTTCTTTGACTGGTTGAATAAGCAGTGCAGCACAAAGATGACGACAAGAAAGAGGATGGAAAAAAATCCAAGGAATACAGAGTCTAGCTACATGCGATACCCACGGTTCACCGCCTCCCACTATTAAGCAGAGTTCTTGACCAATCCTACGATTTATTATCCGCTTCTAATTTTAGCGTGACTGGTGTGTAATTATGGTGCGCCCCAGATTCCAAAGTGTCAACCCGCGCTCACCGAGGTCAAGTACCCTACAAACACGATTACTGTTTCACATGTTGATGGCTACAGCGCGAACCGAGTGGCAAGGCGGTGCGTGAACAGACTTCCTTGGACGGGATTATCTCCTCTATGCGATCAGAACTATTACATTAGGCGAGGAGCTGCGAACGACTACGTTATGCGCCGCCGCATTGCCGTACATATGAAACAACTACGGGCTTGTCGATATCAGACTCGATCATATTTATATTGGCGCCTCGACGAACCACGAAAAAGGACATATTATCCCAGATTTCTGCGAATACATAACATTGACTATAAATAGTTATGGCGCCATCTAGCTTCAGGTGTAGAATGTTCATCTTTGCCAATCCTCGTCAACAAGCTTGGCCAACTGATGCGAGCTCTGTCGCACAAAAAAAAAAAAAAAAAGCTCCGAATCATCCCCACAAGGAAAATGTAAGACATCCAGCGTCTTGGCTGTGCGCCCTCACTCAGATGAGGAGAAGTTGGTTGCCGCACTCCGGGCGGAAATAAAGTGCATCCGAGGCTGAATATCTGCAAGGTCAGCAGGCCAGGCTGCTTCACGTATAAGAACCCCCACGCTCGTCACCTGTACTACATAGTCTACCTAGCATGGCCGAGTTCATTCCGGTACTGCAACCCATCAAGTCGCTGGCGTGTCATTTGACCGTAGATCGAGATTGTGGTGTCATTGGGCATGCTCATATCTGATTGCACATCACGCCAAGCCGATGAGCTGCGACCCGTGTGCCGCAAACCCAGAGCGTACTCAGAGTCAGGTTACTGAAGTTGAGATGTGTGCATCACTTGGCTGTCGAACAGGTATAGCTACTTTGACGTTCATTTCCACCCACAGCATACTGCAGCTGCCTGGCACCAAACGCTGTCTCGACCTCGAGGAAGCCGAAAGTGTGAGGCCTGTTCGATAACCGGCTCGCAAAACGATACCAAAAAAAAACATTTTGATGACGCAAAAATCCCAGAGAGCGGATCTTGGATATGGTATAGCTCAGCAAAGCTGTACCTTCCCTACACAGGATTAATGCTTCGAAGTTGCTATACGGAGGGTCGGACTCTTGGACAAGGTGAGGAGACTCGCAAAGTTGCACCCATTACAAAAATTGAGGTCAGATGGTACAACGTTGCGGCCGCGCAGGCGTGATTGAATGAGACTTTCACTCTACGCGAGGGACACCGGCCTTGATCTGGCTTCAAGATGACGAGACTGCCAAACGCAGTTTTCTGGACCTCGTATCTCCGTAGGCATTCAACGGAAGTATGTGGGATGTTCTCAGACAGCAAGTCTAGCTACGTTGCATAGCTAGAGTGTTTCTCTCTTTCGGAGGACTGACTGCAACGCAGAGGTTACTATGACTCTCAACTACAATCTCCAAACTAATCTACTTCGAGGTTACTATACTGTCCTGCGCTTCTGATGCTTATCATTTCGAAAGAATGACTGCCTAGCTTTTTCAAGTATCGCGATCCGCCATTCTCTACCGCCGCTCATTGCCGTCGAGACGAAACTTCACCAACTCTTGCATATGCAGTCGTCTTGCAGATAGATAGAACTGCACATGCAACGATAAATGTTCGTTCTTTGGTTCCAGTATTGCTAACAAACTTTGGTGTTTCATTCCACGATGAGCGTTAGCGACTCGTTTCATGCAAGCCAGTGCAAACGATGACCCCTAGTGCGACTCGGGATCTAGGCCTTCCGCGCGCTAGCAGATGAAGCAGACTTGCGAGCCCCTGATGTAGCTGCGCCGCAAACTCATTCATTACCTCAACTCATCCTTATGAACTGATGGTATGTGCGTCTTGATAGGGCGTTCTGAAGCGGACGAGAGTTATCGCGGGCATTGACTCTTCGGGGGCAGATTTCTGCGAATCGAGACGTGCAACGTTCAGCGGACAAGCCAACATGCTTTGTTCAAACCGCGCTGAAGGCTTCGTAAGTGACATTGCTTGTGCCGAGCCGTAAAGAACCCCTGTCGCTGACTGATTGTTACAGAGCAATCAATCGTCGCTGTCCTCGCCTATTCCTACATCATGTTTTGTTGATGTCGTCCTAGTTCCGCTGCCCATCTGGATCGCTCTCGTGGCTCTCGTAGCACTATTACTGATTCCAAAGCGCCTCATCGCCAGAAGTCGGGCAGCCGAGTCTCTCAAACCCAAACCAGCATCATGGCTCTATCGAGTCGTTTCTGGCATCTACTACGCCCTCATCATCTGCAACATGTTGATGCACACGCTCGAAATTGTGAGGCTGGCCCTGATTCACTTTGGAATTGGGCTTCTCCCATTTGCTTATGTCGGCCTACTTCTGGGCGCTGCTCTGCACTCGTCCAGAGGCGCGGCAGGCCAGGTCCCCGCGTGGCTGCTCGTCAACATGGTGGTGTGGCTCGGAGGCATGGTCATGTCCGTCGTGAAGGCGATTGGGCTGGATAGGGAAGGCATCTTGCGCAAGGGCTCCAAGTATCCGATGAGTGACCAAGTCCTCGACGTGGCAGTCATTGCTGGAGTGTATGGGGTGATTGCGGCTCTTGAGCTGGTGACGGGGTTATGGAGGCGGCATAATCGATACAATGACGGCCTACACAAGTGAGCAATTGATATGCTAGGATACTCCTACGTTTGAGCAAATGATACCAATATTAGCATTCTCTGACAAAGTACAATTCCTTCACCGCTGATCGATTATGTGGCAGTTCGAAATGAATTCAAAACATTTCCAGGATATCTTGGTAAATTGAACACGCAACTCTTCGATGCAAGTATGATATTCGTTATTCTCATCAATGGCACTGCCGTTATATACTATCCTTCATATCCATCGTTTCACTTTTTCCCCCTCGGCTTCACCGGCGTCACGAAGCGCCTCTCCCCATGCGCATGGCCGCCCCCATCCTTGAGCACAGCCGGCGGCGGGATATCGTAGCCCATTTCCTCGACGTAATCGGCAATGCGCTGGAAATCACGACACTTGTGGTGCGTGTTGAAGTCGGCCTTGCGGTCAAAGTCGGGATTGTCCACGTGCTCGTTGAGTACGGGCGTAATGTCCGCATAGCACATGAGCGACAGGCGCAGGGCCTCGAAGCAGTGGTCGACGTGCATGCGGCCAAGCACGGGGTTGTCCCAGAGAAAGTCGGGGTACAGCTCGCCCCAGTCCTTGGAGAACTGCTCGATGGGCCAGCTATGCTGGCGGATGAGGTTCTGCAAGTCAATTAGCACGCCGCAGATTTGGCTCCGAGGGTTCTTCTTCCATGCATCCGTACCAGGCAATGAAGTTGGTGAAAAACTTCGGCAATGGCTCCGTAGGTGGGCTCCTCGGGATCGCTACCAATGACTTCGAGGTATAGGTCCGGGTTAGTTTTGTTAAGGGCATAGATGCCCTCTTTGCTGACGGGCATTGCGTGGTCTAGATTCAGGCTTCGTCAGAATGGGTCGCCGTATTGAGTGAACCGGGTGTGTTCAGTGAACATACGGTACCACAGAGAATTCCAAGCCGTCTCGCGCTCTAGTGTTGGAGGCCCTCTGTATATCGACGAATGGTTAAAGTAATTGATCAAGTCGCCCTCGGTGTGCTCGACGGCCGGCCATAACGAAGCTGCAAAAAAGAAAAAAAAACAAATCAGCATCAACTTCAAGTAGGTCCCTAATGAGCAATGCTACTCTCTTCGGCCCGGACCAACATACACCATGGCGATACCATCTTATCGCACTCGAGCATCGACGGCCTTCGCACCACCGCTGCGCCCATGAGCGCAAACAGCGAGATGATGAGTGCCACGGCACCCGTGTACATGAAACGCTTCGCGCGTCTTTCCAGCGTCTTTGCCGCCTCGAGGCGCAGCGAGGCAGCACAATCGTCGCCGCCATCCTCGGCGCCATTCGCCAGTGGCTCGTACTTGCGGCCCATGTTCGCTGAGGGGCCGCGCGCCTCTGGCGACTCTGTTCCTCCTCAATCGATGAGAAGAAATCGTCTTTCCGGACTGCGGCGACTTGTGTCGTTGTCGTTGTCGGTCGTCGTGGGCTGCGGATCTTTGGACTTGTCTAATTTGTTGGACGCAACGAGCTGTTTGCTGTTGGCGCTTGTGCTGTCTTTGTGTGTGGAGTGGCCAACTCGCGCACTGTGCCGAGCGGAATTGGTCAGTGGGCGGCACAGTAACAGTACCTAGTTGGAATGGCACAGTGAGCAGTTGAAACGGCCACAGTGCTGGAGTAGCATGGTGCCTGGTTGAAGAGACAATAAAAAATCGACCCGTTTTGACACAAATATATAAATATATATATGTTTGAATATTTGAGTAAGCTCTGCTTTGAAAACGGAATTGAATCGTGCTGCCATATGTATTCCGGCTGTTGACCGTATCAATAACTAGCGTCCGTCTCCCCGGCGCCACATGTTCAACTTGGT
The DNA here is from genome assembly GCA_030782805.1 of Aschersonia sp. MBC 622. NCBI lineage: Eukaryota > Fungi > Ascomycota > Sordariomycetes > Hypocreales > Clavicipitaceae > Aschersonia > Aschersonia sp. MBC 622. Next base: position 42,591 of record JARJPL010000002.1, read on the forward strand.
AGGTGGAAAATCGTGGGGAAGCTGAACAGTGCGCTGCCCCGGATTGTCCATCTACAACAGCACAACTACCATTCCTGCTTTATTTCTACCCAAAGACTGCTGGATTTTTTCTTATCTTCTCGGTACTATTTATCCTATAGCTTCCAATTAACAGAAAAACAACCCTCTGTTGGCATTCCTGGGGCTGGCTGTGTCGGTACGACAACCGGCAGAACGGATCTAGCTCGAGTCGTGCGTGACTGAAATAGAATTTATTGCTGGCACCAGCCTGTAACGTATCGCGTATAACACCCTGGGATGGCTCTGCTGCCCTGTTTAATCAAGAACAAATTTGCAAGAAAAAAAAAAGAAAATTTGTAAGAGTGAAAAATTCTACGAGTCGTGTGCAAGGTACACGTTGCTCTCGCCCAGTCTTATAGCTTGGGCTTGACGAGCGATCCATTCTCATCGCGAAACGTCGCCAGCTGGTTCCGCTTGCTGTCACCGCCGTGGGTGACTTGCGAGGGCGCGTCAAAGACGGTAGCCTTGGCGTCGCCCAGTCTGCGCTCAATGTCGAGGTACTCGCGCTCGCCTTCACCCATGTACAGCTGGCGAGGCCGCCATATCTTGACGCCGGTGGGCGTGAGCATCTGCTGGCGCCAGTGGGCGAGCCATCCGACGCATCGCGGGACAGCGAATAGAACCGGGTAGAAGCTATACGATTTTCGTGTCAGCGGATCTCGATCTTTGCGCACGTTTCAAGGGCAGGGAGAAGGGGGGGGGGGGGGGGGGGGGGGGGGGGGTACGCACTCGAGAGGAAAGCCCATGGCCTGGTAGATGAGACCAGAGTAAAAGTCGACGTTGGGGTACAGGTTGCGACTGCGCATGAATTCGCTCTCGCTAGCATACTCGGCGAGACGGACGGCGGTATCGAGGAGTTTGTTGCGGCCGGTGACGGCAAAGACCTCCTCGGCGAGCTGGCGAATGGCCTTTGAGCGTGGATCAACATTCTTGTAGACGCGATGGCCAAAGCCGACGAGGACGCGCTCGCGCTTCTCCACCTTCTTCATGAAGTCGGGCACATTCTCGGGGCTGCCAATCTCCATGAGCATGCGGATGGCGCTCTCGGAAGCACCGCCGTGGGAAGGGCCGTAGAGGGCGGCGCAGCCGGCGGCGACGGCGCTGTAGGGGTCGACGAGGGAGGAGCCGACCTGCAGCACGGTGGCGGTGGAGCAGTTGACCTCGTGGTCGGCGTGGAGGATGAAGAGGGCGTCGAGGGCGCGCTCGAGGACCGGGTGCGGCTGGTACTCGTGGCCCGAGAGGTTGTCGAGCAGGTAGAGAAAGTTGCCCGTGTACGAGAGGCCCTGGGCGGGGCGGTTAAAGGGCCGTCCCTGGCGCATGCGGTACGAGGCGGCGGCGAGCGTCGGCGCCTTGCCAATGATGCGCAGCACCTGCTTGTCGAGGGCCTTGAGCGCGGCCGGGCTGCGGCCCGACGCGGCGTCGGTGTAGAGCTTCTGCCCCTGCAGCGAGGGGTTCGCCTCGGGCGCAAACGCGCCGAGCGTGGCAAACGCCGCCGTCATCATGGACATGGGATGCGAGTCGTAGCGAAACGACTTGAACATGCCCTCAATGTCGCTGTGGATGTAGGTGTGGTGCAGAATCTCCTGCTGCCACGCGCCGTACTGCGACGCCGTCGGCAGCTGGCCGTAAATCAACAGGTAGGCCGTCTCGAGGAAAGTGCTCTTGCCGACGAGCTGCTCAATCGGGTAGCCGCGGTACCGCAGGATGCCCTCCTGCCCGTTGATGTAGGTGATTTTGCTCTCAATCGCGGCCGTGTTCATGTAGGCCGGGTCGTAGACGCGCAGGCCCTGCGGCGTCTCGTCCTCGGGCCGGTCGCCGTCCTGCGGCTGCGCGGCAATCTTCTTGATGTCGGTAGCCAGCACCGCATTGTTCTTGATGGGCACCTCGTACGCCTTGCCGGTGCGGTTGTCCACCACCGACAGCGACTGACGGGGCGCGGCGACAGTCTTTTGCGTCATGGCGGGCGGCGGGTAGGATGTCGGGAGTGTGTGGTAGGAGGGAGGCGAGGACAGAAAAGAAAAAAGAAATAATGAAGAGTATATTGCGAACCTGGGTATCTAGAGAAATTTCGAGACCTCGGAAATGCGGTTACCAAAGAGATGGAACAGTGGGCATCTTTATTCAAACATGTAGCTGGCTCTGCTCGGCTCAATCGTCCAGTTAGCTTTACCTTGAATTATTAGCAGCGACGGTTGGCACATGCTCGGAACGGCTACAGCGGGGTGCAGGGGTGTCTGTACTCCGTAGGTAGAGCGCCGGGGTTCTGTTCCCACCAAGACCGAGGCAAATCCCACCAAAGCCATTGTCGGCCAAACTTGTATCTAAGAATCGTTAATCAGATTCCAAGTTATTGGATTGGCTGGTGTGTGTCAGCGTGCCAGTGGCTGTTGTCCCGTATCCTAACGACCGCCCCGGATCAACGGAACAGGCACATGTCGTCATAATACACGTCTGACTCAGCTCCAGGTCACGCTGCTTGATGGAACAGTGCCGAAAAGGAAAATTGTTTCCGCAAAGGCAAGTTACATCCCCAAGAGATTTGTCCGCATGGATTCAGTCTGTTCCCCAGGTTGTCGCCTCGCTATGACACGGACGGAATATACAGTTGTCTGCTCTTGGACAGAGCACATCTACATGGCATTAAAAATGTTTTACGAAGAATCACCATTGCAGTAGTTGAATCTCATCGCCCACAAATGCAGTGATGCGAAAAATCGTTGCTGGTAGTGATGCCCCAAACTAGCCCGATTGTCCCCGTGAGTCCTCCAACGCCGTACTGATTAAATAAATCAGCCCAGGAAAAAAAAATGAGACGAGGTATCTCAAGTCTCTGGTATCATAAAAAAATATCCGAATAAATGGCCATCATGTCAAGGTAGGTTTTGTCAATTCAAAGCTACTACAGCTTCCTTTGCGAGTCCAGTCTTGTTTTTCATTTCACAAGAGCGTCAAAATCCGAGCAAAACAGCAAACCATAATCAAGTGCGTAAAAAGTCCAAAGAAAAATAATTCGTATCAGGGGTACACATTGTCGCGAGACAAACTGCGTATCAAGGAGCGCGACAACTTGGTCGTGTCGCAGAAAATGTCGACGGCGTGGCGTTGATGCGGTACTGTTTTTTTTTATCTTGTTCTTTTTTTACAACTTCGCAGCGGGGGCTGGAGAGCCAGGAGCAGTGATTTCATCATACAAAAGGCTGTGCAATCATGTTAGTAACGCGAGTCCATTGCCGATGGCAAAATTGACAGGGGGCTTACCTGGTCAGGAAATCAGCATAGACCTCGCCAGTAACCTGGCCGGCAAAGTACTGAGCCGCAAGTTGGTACTTGTTGCCCTTGCCAGCCTTGGAAGCCAGCTCGTCGGCGCTCTCCTTGAGGAGCTTGAGGGCGTATGCCTTGTCGACGCGCTTACCCTCGGCGGTGGTGACGCCGTGGCGAGCCCACTGCCAGAGCTGACTGCGGGAGACTTCAGCGGTAGCAGCATCCTCCCTATTTCTTTGTTAGTGTCTGAGCTGTTCGACGATGTAACTGAAGGATAAGGCTTACATGAGAAAGTTAATGGGGACACAACCAACGCCGCGGATCCAGGCCTCCATGTAACCGAGGCCAATGTTGAGGTTCTTCTTGATGCCCTCCTCGGTAATCTTGCCGGGGACGTTCATGTTGAGCAGGTCGTTCTGGCCAATCTTGACGTCGGAGCGGCGGAGGAAAAGCTGGTTGGGGGTGGGCATGTGCTTGTTGAAGACGTCGAGGGCAATGGTGGCGAGGGCCGGGTGGGCGACCCAGGTACCGTCGTGGCCGGCGCGGACCTCGCGGAGCTTGTCGGCGCGGACGTTGGCCATGGCGGTGTCATTGGCCTGCTTGTCGTCCTTGATGGGAATCTGCGCGGCCATGCCGCCCATGGCGTGGACGCCGCGCTTGTGGCAGGTCTGGATGAGCAGCTTGACGTAGGCGTCCATAAAGGGCACCGTCATGGTGACGGCGGAGCGGTCGGGCAGGACAAAGTTGGGGTTGAGGCGGAACTTTTTGATGACGGAGAAGATGTAGTCCCAGCGGCCGCAGTTGAGGCCCGACGAGTGGTCGCGCAGCTCGTAGATGATCTCGTCCATCTCAAAGGCGGCCAGGATGGTCTCAATGAGCACGGTGCCGCGAATGGTGCCGCGCGGCATGCCAATGTAGTCCTGGGCCAGGTTGAAGACGTCGTTCCACAGACGCGCCTCGAGGTGGCCCTCCATCTTGGGCAGGTAAAAGTACGGGCCGTAGCCGCGGCGCTGGTACTCGACGGCGTTGTGGAAAAAGTACAGGCCAAAGTCGAAGAGGGAGCCCGACATGGGCTCGCCGTCGACGGTGACGTGCTTCTCCTCAAGGTGCCAGCCGCGGGGGCGCACGATGAGCGTGGGGTGCTTGCGGTCGGTGCGCAGCTTGTACTCCTTGTTGCCCTGCTTGAAGTCGACCTGGCCGCGGATGGCGTCGTAGAGGTTGACCTGGCCGTTGATCATGTTGTCCCAGGTGGGAGCAGACGAGTCTGGGGAGTGACGTCAGTAGCCGTTCTAGTCATGCTTGCGTGATGATGGGTGATTTGGGGGGGAGTAAAAAGCAAGAAGAAACGAGGAAAGTCATGGTAGTCCGAGTCAATTGAAGCCATCGCACTCATCCTCAGCCAAGCCATTCTCATCCTCACCAGCCTGTGGCTCGGCTGGGCGTTTGTCGACTGTCACAAGCTCTGGTTTGCCCCGGCTCAAGAGGTACCCCACGCCCCACCTTTTTTCGGAGCAGCGCGCGAGTACCCGGGCCGAGCAAAGTAGGTAGACAGCCCCAGCACCCGAGGCATTGAAAGTCCGACAGAGACAATCATGAGTCACAGTGCGTCTCGAAATGACCAGAATTGACGGGAGTTGAGAGAAAAAAAAAAAAAAAAAAAAAAAAAGGACAAGGCCGATGCTGCCATTCCAAGCTCTCTTACAGCTCACGCGCATCCGCCGCCCAAACCCCGTTGAACAGAGCCGCATCGTAGGGCCAGCTTAGCCGGGGTTGTAGTGGGTAGGCTTACTAGATGCGCATGTCCAGAGCCGCCAAAACAGGAAATATCGTGTGCCCTCGTGTAGAACGTGTATAGAAAAGGAAAAGACAATGAAAATGATGCAGTGAGCAAACACAAAGAGACAACAAACTTACCCTCAAAGTCGGACATGTAGGTAAAGACATCCGAGTTGAGCGCATTGACGACCATCTTGCGGTCGGGCGGGCCGGTAATCTCGACGCGGCGGTCGACCAGGCCCGGCGCGGGCGGTGCGCCCTTCCAAGTGGCATTCTCGCGGATGTGCTTGGTTTCGGGCAAGAAGTCGGGCAGGACGCCACGGTCAAGCTCGGCCTGGCGAATCTTGCGGCTCTCTAGGAGGTTCTTGCGCGTACTGTTGAAGGAGCGGTGCAGCAGGGCCAAGAATGTGAGGGCCTGCGGCGTCAGGATCTTCTTGTGGACTTGGTCGACCTTGCCGAGGACGTTGACGCCCTGGAGAATGGACTCTTGCGAAGCCATTATGAGGAGATTTGGTGGTGTGTGAGGGTAGTTGAAGGAGGTGCGATGCAGAAGAGAAAACGAAACAATCGTCGTGTTTACTTGCGGCTTTGTTCCTGTAGAGGTTGAACAAGGCAAGAGAATGCAGGATTGAAAGAAGAGAAGTGGTTATACAGAGTTTCAAAATTTCAACAGGATGGAGGAGAGGGGGGGAAGGGGAGGGACTGGATGTATATAGCAAGGTTCGGTTGCTAGCTGTCCCGGGATCTTGTCGTTTCCTAGGTATGATTTTTCAGTTGTATGAATCGGGTTTCCCCCTTCACGTGTCAACTCAGAACGGGTGGGCGCTTTTTGGGGAACAAGGCTCTGGGAGAACAAGAGAGAGAGGCGCTCTCCTGCTTGCTTGGTGCTTGGTGCTGGGCTGCTGGGCTTGGGGTGTGGTTCAGAAAGCGTATAGCGCCAAAGCTACCCCAAAAAAAAAAGCCAAAGCGAATCCGTTGCGTCACTTCCGAGTGGAGATTTAGGATCGGGCGACGGGTAGAGAGTACAGGAAAGAAACTACCAGTAGACTCTAGGGCAGATAGGCCGTCTTGTCGGGTCGAGGCCTTTGAAACAGATGACTGTACAACAAGGTAGAATTTACAAATCGAGCTGTTGACTAATAGCTTGGAAATGGTCCTTGTCAGCTGTTGTGCGTCTCTCTTTTGTGAGTGTAGGCGCACGAGGGGTCGTCGTCGTGCCAAATCTCCGTTGTAGGCGACGTCGGTGCGCGAAAGCACCAGGGCGGGCTTCCAGTGGGCCGGAGTAGTGGAGGGCCAGCGAACACCAAAGCCGGGGATTATGGTAGTTATTGCCATAGGTACCTTGAGAGTTTCGTTGTACTCCGAACAGCGCGCAAAGTGCTAGACGATTTTCGACAGTTGATTTTGTAACTTGTTCGTCGAGATATATGAAGAAGAGAGACAAGAAGAAGTCGATTTTTTTAATCTTTGTTTTTGCTCACTGAAAGGCATAAGCCATTCTGTATCTTTCTTCACAAGCTATTACAAGCCGACTCCGGGGGTTTCAGACTAGCATCTAGGTAGCCAACGCTGCGCCCACTTCCGGAAAGCGACAAACCAGCTAATAACGTGGCCCATCGTAGATTCTGGGGGTGTGAACAACCATGACACATAATGACTACGTTGCCACTCACTCCTCAATCTTGGACAAATGGCTTCCCATCTTTGCCGCTCTATCCTTTCTTTCCACCATCTGCCGCATGTCGGCACCCATCGGTCCATGCCCGGGTGGATGGATTCTTTGGCAGCTTCAGGTCCCCCCGCTCCCCATAGTGGCGGGCGCGCGCCAACCAATGTGGGGGAAATCTTGTCGATTTATCAGTACAAAACACAAGTACCTCGAGGTATTATTTCTCCGTTCCCTGCAGACGAGTTGACGAGTTGACGAGGTCAATGCCATGATTGGAGGAAATGGTGGTGTCGTCGTATATTTGCAGAAAATCAACTTCGGCACATGTCCTTTGCTGCAGGCTTCCCCGTACATTCATTGCTTTGTTGCGAGATTGAAGAGGACCTTGTCGCCAGCCAGTAGGAGGGCCAGCAAAGCAATTACCAGGCTTGCGCCGCGGGGCAGCTGCGCGAGAACCTGGCGACCCCAACTGCTAAAGTAGATCGTGTATGCTTTTAGTTTCTCAGTACCTGGGCCTTCAAGTTCCTTTGAACAGCACCTGCAGCAGGATGCAAGACATGTTTGCGCGCCCTCGCACTATTACAACCACCTAGTGGCTAACTAGCACCCAGTGCCAGGGCCACGGCAGTGTCAACAGCGAGACGCATGCGACCAAGCCTTTCGTAGGTACCTATCTGTACCTGGTTACAGGCGGCGCCCCCCGGCCGACGCACCGACGGAGCTGTACGATACCCAATCGCCCGCGCAGCTAATAGCAGGCAAGCTCCGATGGCGCAGCGCCAAACCGCCCTTGTATCTATGCAAAGCAAGTTGGCAAGAGGTAATGGAAACTCGGTGCTGAAAACAATCAGAACGAATCAAAAAAGTGAAACTGCGCAGCTCCGAGACGGTAGACTCGGGCGACCAAGGGTTCTCAGACGGAGTTACGAGCAAAGACGGATCGTGTGCCTTTTTTCTGCTGGCCGTGGTATTTTTGCATGATGCATCTTTTGAGCAACCCGTAGAGATTATACATGCTTTTTTTGTCTCTCAAAATTTTCCTTTTTAGCACGATGATGATTCCATTGTACTCTGAACGTCGTCCATCTGCTCGCGTCTAAATCGCCTGCTTATCCCACCCTCCGCAAGCGCAATCTTGCATCACCAGCAAGTTTTGGGCGTATTACTCTCCCAGCATACGCCTCGTAGTAATACCGCTGGCGTCGAGTCTTGCGGCCGGTGGTCCGTAGTAAGCGCAGGCGCTGTCTGCGTCTGTACATATATATAACAAGAAACCCAACGTTTTCCCATCCTCCTTTATTACTTCTTCCCCTTTTCTCTTCCAGTGGTCTTGATTCAGCTTTTTCAACCACCAAAGAAGAAACACCCCAATTCCTCAACGTAATCGACCGGCCCTTACGACGTCACTCTCCCCTTCCAGGAGCCGAGGCACAACTCGCGTCTTCTCCACACCACGCGCATCGCTGTCGATGGCACGTCCAGCGCCGCCCTCACTCTCCGGTCCTTTCCGACGCCGTGAAAAATGAAAGCCCGGCACTCGGTGGACAAAAAACATGGCGGTAGTCTACCTACAGCCACCGCTAATCGTGGGCGAAAATCAGTGTATACCCGCCATGTTTTTTGTCCACCCCTTGCCCGGTTCGCACGGCTTCGCCCAAGGCGGGTGATGCTGCACCTGCTGCGCTGCTGCCCGCTGTGCATTAGTTTGCAGGGCCAGACAACGCCCTTTTTACCATGACGAATTCTTTTTACATCTCTTAATTACGTCGCCCTTTTTTTCTTCTTTTTTTTTTAGCGGCAGTCTGCAAAACTACCTGCCTCTAGGCTTTTTTCTATAAACTTTCTCTGGTTTGTCTATACGTTTTGCGAGAACTTGCGTGTTCGGCTCCATTCTCGTGCAGATTTCATAGTATGTATTGCATGCCAACGCGGTACTACTTTTAGTACTTCATTCGTGATATACAACCCCCCCCCCCAACTTCTTTTAACTCACATCATTACATGGCAAATTCCCAGCGGGCTGCCTATCGATACTTGCCCCATCGCGCATCGCGCCGCAGCAGATCGCTTGCTTCGTCCTTCGCAAGGGTCGCACACACACACACACACTCACACACACACATATATATACGTGCTATAAAATCTTTCAAAGTCTTTCGTAACTTTATAGTCCTCCGTTTCAACAGCTTTTATTGATTCATACTACCAGTTGAACGCCGTATTATGTAATTCAGTCAAGCGACCTTTCTCCATTTGTCTCATCCAGCGACCTTTAACAACAATCGAAAGCAAAGTCAGCAAGTACAAAACAGTGATGCAGTGGCTTTGAGCCAATTCACAAATCCAACACAAAGTAACAAGTAAAATGTTTGACTGTTAGCTTTCCAAGGCTACACCAAGCTATGATGCTCCTCCGCCCATTGATTACTAGCTTCGAGGACCAAGTCGGGGAAAACGACTTCAACTCTATAATGTGAAAGAAGAAAAGACCAAGCTGAAAGAGAAAGAAGAAAGAGCTGAGGAAAATTGTATGTGTGGTTGCCCTCTCTCGGGACTTGCGCCATACGCCGTGGAAAGAAAAAAGAACGTTGCTCCAGAGTCCATCAAGACTTAAACAGTTTCGACAAGGGCGCTAAATTGGTAGACGCTTAGTTGGCAGACGTCAGAGTCCTGATCATCATTTTCTGCTTGTTGCGATCCGTCACCACTAGGTTGCGGTCGTCAAACACAATTCGAATAGTGTCCACAACCCGATGGAAACTGCTCGCTGCTCCGCGTTCCTGTGTAAATCGGACAATGCTGAGTGGCTGGCGCTTCCCGTGCTCAATCACCGTCACCACCTCGGCAGCAATCGCAACCTCCTTGATGTTGAGATCTTTGACTTGATTAGTACAAAACCAAAGTTTGACACAGATATGATGCCCTCACAGTTCTTAGCTGCAACTCGTGCAAAGATAATGTTGCGCTGCTTGTCCACTTGCATGTCGCGAATACCGTACCGTCGCCACTCGCGGAGAAGACTTGCCACTTCCTGTCGCGCTTTTCTGCGGGACAGGTTCATGCACATATAGCTCGTTGCGGGCTTGACTCGGAAGAGGCGTGTCAACCAGTTTTGCTTGACCTCAATGCTGCGCTGCGCTCCTGATCCAGAGCTCTTCACAGTTGCAACAGCGGAGCTCTTTCTGTGATTCCGGCTGCTGGTAGACAAAGGCCGCTCATTTTCGGCGTCTTCGCCATCCACGCTGGTAGCATGTTCTTGCCCGCGACCATTTTTCCAAAAAGAGAAACTAAATGCGCGCTTCTTCGAGGACCCATCCGTTGAGGCTGACTGTGGCTCCTGCGATATGGCGGGCGACTTCAGGCTCTCCGGGCTCGGAGCACCCGTCTCTGGTTCGGAATCCGTCTTCGAAACACGTCTGAACCATGATTTCATCTTGCGAACGCCTCCCCCACTCAGAGGCTCATCCGATGCCGAGGGAGGTCCAGCTTCAACGGCTCGATCCGCATTGTATGCAATGTGCAGGTGAAGCTTGCGTCCCAACTCTTCTTTTGTCAGCTTTCTCTTGACAACAGGCACCTCAGCTGCCTTGAGACCATCCTGACTAGCAGGAGAATCCACCACCATACGGATGGTATTCTCGGTCTTGTTCAGGTACTCAAAATCACCAGTCGATCCATTCATCTTCCTCGAGGTCGCTTGAGGTGCTGATACAATGCGCCACTTGTCATTAGAAATGTTGTTGGTACCAGAGTTCTCATTGATAGATGGAAGCACATTTGTCTTCTTGCCATTGGGGTTGGAAGCGGGTGCAGAAACGCTTCGTCTATCAACTTGGACTTGGCGAGGAATGGAAAGGGCAACAGCCCTTTGTACAGTACCATCCATCACGTATTCACTGCCGCTTCCATAGCCCTCTCCTGAGCTGGGTCGTGAGTCAGCTGCAGTAGTTGCGTCGCTAAATGTGCCATCCTCGGCAGGTAGAGGAGGTAACGGGCGATGCTGCCAGGATTTGGTCGAGAATTCGGTGGCTTCGGTGGCTACGGATGGGCTTGCGGTTGTGTAAGAAAACGGTGTTGAGTCGCGATTCTTCTTGCCGCCCTCGCTCATGACAGACTCGTCGTCAATCAAAGAGCTTCTGAAAGCTTCGTCACAGTTGCGAGCAATGTCGTTGCTAAAATTGCGAAGCTCATCGCGGAAGAGCGCTGAAGCATTCTTCACTACCAGAGGACCGTCGGACTGAGGGCGCTTATAAACGGTAGGCACCTTGGGCACAGCCGGTGTATGTTCTCGCAGGCGACGAAGAGGGGCCACATCTTCATTGATACTGGATGAGGACGTTCCTGGGCGACGGCCAGCACTTTGAATCTTTGGGGCCGAGTTCGAGCGCTTGCGCACGTGGCTGAAATCGACGGCACGCTTGTGTCGAAGGCTGGGGCCGCCGCGTGACGGTGTCCCCTGGCGGCTGCAGAGAGAATTCATGGAGCCCTTGGAGGGTTCGAGCTTGGCAGTTGCAGAGCTTTTTGTCGAGTTGGCTCTGACACGACGCGCGGTTGCATTGGCGACGCTTACAGCTCGCGCCTGGGCAGCTGGAGATGCGACAGTGTCACGATGAACAACGACCTTGGCATGACTGACTTGAGATTCGCAGTGCTGCAGTCTACCATTTGATCTATACGGGTCATAGCTGACGATCGTGGCGTTGTCGTTTTCGGCAGCGTTTGATATAACTGTAAAGCGGGAGATGGAGCGGCCGTGTCCGTTTGCACGAGGCTGCGAGAATTGACACGTTGACACGCGCTTCTTCCAGATGGAAGGCTTCATGTGATGGTAGTCGCTCATAGAGTGAGCCAGCTCTGGCTTAAAGTCTTCAAGTTGCTTGTCCCGATAGTCGTGAAGCAGCCAGTAGAAGGCTTTTTGGTCGTTTGGCTGTTCACAAGTCAACTTGAGCGAGAGTTCTTGCTCGCTGAACATGTGCCACATGGATCGAAGTTGCCGTAGTAGCTGAGGGTCAATTTCATTGCGAGGAATCGGATGGTACTTGAACCCCTTGCCCTGAAGCTGGCTAGTGAGGTCACCAAAATCATCTTGGTAGCTGTACTTCTGGACGAGGGGGTGATTCCATATATCCTGCAGGTTGATACGACGTTCGGGGTTGACTTGTAACATGCGACGAATAAGATCTTCAGCTTCGGGACTAAGATGCTTAGGCATTTCGTACACCCCCTTCTTTGTCTTGCCCATCATGACACGCAAGTCAGGATCGTCAAAGGGGAGTGTTGCCGAAAGCATGGCGTAGAGAATAACGCCCATGCTCCAGATGTCGGCCTTATCACCTCGGTACTGTCTGTTCTTAAGGAGCTCCGGTGCAGCATAGTGAGGGCTGCCGCAGGCGGTTGCAAGCTGGTGCGTGGCCGTCTGGTGAAGTGCGGCCATACCAAAGTCGGCAATCTTGATCTGCAGATCCGCGGTGATGAGAATGTTTTCGGGCTTCAAGTCACGATGGCAGACATTGAATGAGTGGCAATAAGCAATTGCACTGATCATCTGTCGGAAGAAGAATATCGCAACTTGTTCCGAAAGACGGCCTTTGGTGTTGATGAATGTGAAGAGGTCGCCTTGGTCGATATATTCGAGGATAAGATAACTACATCAATGTCAGTTTTGAATTACACTATCGTGTATTTGCCAACTTGCATTTCAGAGCGGTTTTCCCAGATATCGTAGAGCTTCATAATGTTTGGGTGCTCAATAAGCTTGAGGATGGCTACTTCTCGCTCGATGGCCATGGGAACGCGCATTTGGCCATCTGAAGGCTCGGGAAGATGGCTATCATATTTGCTTAGGGCGGCTAAACTGCTGTCCTGAACCAAATAGGCCATTCGGCGGTTGACAATCTTGACAGCTGCAAGCTGGTTGGTGATGTTGTGGCGACAGAGTCGTACACGGGCGGAAGAACCCTTGCCCAAAGTGCGACCAAGTTGCCATGGACCGATATGGGTTTTGTAGTTCCGCTTACTGCGGCTACTCGAGGTGGATGCGTACGAGGCTTGCGACATGCGTTTGTCCTCTTCACTTGTCTGGTGCTCATTCATGATGGCAGAGACGCGCGGGTCTGGAGCAACTTGATTGACAATGGGAGACTGCACCTGTCGCGTAGGGTGTTGAGCGACGGCTTGGTTGGCCGTCTGATATTCATTTCTTTGATTTCGAGCTTTGATTAACGATTGGTCTGCGTGAGTAATTGGTGAGTTGATGCGATAGGTCGCTTCGGCCAACGGCGAGCGGGTGACAGACACAGCGGCCTCAGCCATTTCTTCGTTTCGATATTGGTAAGAGAAGCTAGAACATAATACCGGCGAGAAATAGTCGGATAAATAGAGGAATCAAGCTCGGAATCTGTCGGTGCTGATGATCCGCGTCAAAAAGATTTTTCCGTGTCAAAGGCGTACAAACGGCAGCTGTAGTGATGTGTTGTAAGAGGTAATGGTAGCGAGCAAACGTTGGTCTCGAGGGGCTTGAGCGTGTAAGAGAGAATCGGTGAGAAAGCAGTTGCAAAGCCAAATTAAGAGTAGAGAAAGAGGATGAAATCAAAAAGTCCAAGAATGAGGACCGGTAGAAGAGGAAAAGTTCAGCCATGCACCGTTGCGATTAGGTGGATGAAGAAGGAAAAGGGAACAAGGAGGAGGGAATGCCACAAACGGAGGAGGGCTGGACCGGCAGGATAGCGACTGAGGAGACGAGCGGATTAAGCGGAGCGAAAAACAGCTGTGTTTGTGCTCCAAATCAATCAAAGCGGACAATTTCGAGCTTGCCGGCAAAGGCAAAACGTGCCAGCCGCCCAAAAAAGTGAGCGGCTCTGAAAGTTCAGGAATGCAATGTTTACTTGGAGTGGTGGCGATAGTCAACACGGTACGGAGTAGATAGAGCATGGTGTTGTGGGCTGCCCAGGTCTTGGGCGTGCCACATCTTCAAGGGAGGCTCATTCGCTGGCGCGTCCGCGTTGCGCCTCTGGAATGGAATTTGACCGCCCATCGAATGACCTGGCTGCTAGTCCGAGCTTCTCAGTAATGCTTCTGCGGTAGTCGACGCCCGTGGTATTATCATGCGTCTCCAAGGAAGGACAGACCGAGCCATCTCGCCGCATTCCAACGGCCTGACCATCCTGGCCAATTCTGTGCTGCAGCATGCCTCGCCTATGCTACACACTAAGCAAGCCAAGATAAATAGTACGTTGCTTCCTGGTCGCTCTTTGCCTACCTCGTTGTTGTCTCTGACCAAAACAATGCTGCCATGGAGATGTTCTAGCTCATGTGGACGACAGTAGCCATCATCAACATCCATCATTCTCCACACGCCCTGAAATTGCAGGGCCACACCCTCTGTGCACCGTGCCGAGCAAGTCTTTTCAGCCAGCGAATAATTATTATAATTTCCAAATCAACTATTTAGCACTTCAGTTCATCTTCGTTAATCTTCAAATATCCCGTCTTCGTCGTCACGGAGGTCTTGATCTCAATTAGCCGCCACGCGCGACGGCGCAAGTAATATCTGCTCGACAGTAAACGCTAACACTATCCTGCTGTAGCTTGTAGCTTCCATTGCGAGTACACCAAGCTGAGACCTGCCCAATATAGTTATGTGCATGTTGCAGATGGGTGACTGTCACGAGACTTGAACATCTGGGTGCGGGAACCGATCGACAAATTGATCGCTCGGGTAAGTCCTGGGAGTTCGTCCACCCTGTAGAGGCGTGCATCACAAGGCCCAAAGCCTCACTTAGGGCTACAGCTTTAGTATGAACTGGTCTTTCTTGTATACTTGATTTGTCTTGCTTGCTTGAGCTTGCCTATGTTCGGGACCAACATTGAAGCGTACATATTTTAAACATAGCACCATGTTATTGCCGATGCTTGCGCACATCAATTCGATATAGCTGCCTGTATGTTTTCAAAATACTTGGTCTACGGTGATTCGGTTTAGAAATTTTGAACATAGTCTTGTTCATGTCTCTTTGACAGTACGCTACGTCTGTTACCTCATTAAAAGACAGGTGTTATATTCACAGCGCGGACAAATTACATTTTTTCAAAGAACGCTCTGAATCTGTTATTTCTTATACTTCTGCTAATTCAATAGCACACAGCGCTCTTGTATTCAATTAACAGCCCCGTTTCCAACGAACTAGATCAGCGTGATTGGTTTAGTGGTAAAATTCTCCGTTGCCATCCGCAACGTCGGGGAGCCCTGGGTTCGATTCCCAGATCACGCATCAATATTTTTGCCTCTTCGAGCCTTTCAACTGTCTCTGCTTTTTTATCTCCGACATATTTCAACTTACACACCTTTAATTGTGTCTATGGCCACAGAGATACCTGATAAGGGTGAGCACGAATATAATAAACGTAAATTGTGGTACGACACGTCTTCAGAGCCTTTCTTGAGTGTCTCGTTAACTAGTGTCATGACAGCTATATCGAGCCAGCCTAGGGTGCAACCTGAATTTGTCCCAAGAAGCACCAAAAAATTGTAGAAGTACAATTGTATACCAATGAACGTCCCGAAAAAAATTGTATTTAGATAACTAGTAACTAAAGTCGGTTTTCACGGTCCGTTCTGCCAGGCAGTCACGTCAGCTTCGCACTTTTGGTGGGGTCTCTTTAAGTGCAGCTCGCAAACGCGTGTGGCGCGTCGACGTGCCCACATCCACCGTTAACACAGCCCAACCTGTCTGGCAAAATCGCCTTAGCCAGCGCATAAAGCGCTCTTCCAAGCAATGTCATCGGTCAGGTCTCGAAGGAGGCGTCGCCTTGAATCTGACAATGAGACTGACGAGGACAATGCCAACACGCCCGAGCCCCCGAAGCGACCCCGACGATCGACGCTCCTGCCGCAATATGAAGTCAACGGTGGCCCAAGCCGTACGAATGGCGCGTTGCAGTCCGTCAATATGGATGATTTTCAGCCTGGCTCTATTGTGCGTGTCGCTGTACAAAACTTTGTAACGTATGAGAAGGCAGAGTTCTTCCCTGGCCCGTACTTGAACATGGTCATTGGTCCCAACGGTACTGGCAAGAGCTCGCTCGTCTGCGCCATCTGTCTGGGACTGGGCTACAGTCCAAAGCATCTGGGCCGTGCCGGCTCGATCAAGGAATTTGTCAAGCACGGCAGAGAAAAGGCAACTATCGAAATTGAGCTGCAAAGGAAACCAACCGACCGCCACAACTACGTTGTCAAAGTCCAGATTCGTCGAGATCAGAACACTCAAAAATGGTGGTTGAACGGCAAGGAGACCACGCACAAGAAGATTCAGGATCTTATCAAGTCCCTAAAGATTCAAGTCGACAACCTCTGCCAGTTCCTGCCTCAGGAGCGAGTGGTCGAATTTGCTGCTTCGACGCCCGTGGAACTGCTCCACGAGACGATTCGCGCAGCGGCTCCGGAAGAAATGCTTCTCTGGCAAAGCAAGCTTCGAGAAATTTTCAAAGAAAAGAAGGATCTTACGGAGAACAGTCAACATGACGTAGCCATACTCGAAAATCTAGAGGCCCGCCAAGAGGGGTTGCAAGCTGATGCTGACCGATTTCGAGAACGTGAAGAGATTCAAAAACGGCTAGAAGACTTGAAAATTGTAAAAGTCTTGGCCAAATATCAAGAAGCGCGGAAACGTTGGCAGGAGGCCAAAGAGCGCAAGAAGAAGGCCCAGCAGTCTTTGGAGCGACTTGAAACTGAGAGCGGACCATCGCTGCAGGCTGTGAACAGAAAAGAGGCGTATCTAGACAAGGTCACGTCTGCTTTGCACGCCAAGGCAAGGGCTCTCGACCGATGTCACGACATTTCGGATTCCCTTGAACAACAAGTCAAAGACGCACAGGTTGCGATGGATGTCTTTGATAGCAAGATGACTGTTGAGCGGAAACAGTTTGACACAAGAAAAAAGGAGGTTTCTGCTGCGCGAGCCAGACTAACATCGTTGCAAGCCGATCTGAACAATCGCCCAGGCGAGTTTAACGCAAGCGAGTGGAACCGGAAGATCCGCGCCGAGGAGCACAACCTACGCGACCTGGAAACCATGGACCGCGAAGTCGGGTTAGAATTGAACAATTTGAAAGATCAGGGGCGGGTTCCGAGAGAACGGATGCGCACTTTGGAATCCTCGCTGAAGTTATTCGACACGCAACAAGGCCAACAATTGAGCATGCTGAAGAAGGCATTTCCTGAAGTGGCGCGAGGCTGGGAATGGATACAAGAGCACATGAGCGGATTTGAAAAGGAGGTGTTTGGCCCGCCAATGATAAGCTGCTCAATTAAAGATGAACGTTTCTCATCCCAGGTCCAGTCTCTACTACAGATGGACGACTTTCTATGTTTCACGGCCCAGACGCGCAACGATTTCAAGAAATTGACCGATCAGCTTTATCGTGTCATGAGTCTCTCGGTTGTCATACGTACCAACGTTCACTCTCTGGATACCTTTCAGCCCCCCATATCGCGGCAGGACGCCGTCGACCTTGGTCTTGACGGTTTCGCTATCGATTATCTGGAAGGACCCGACCCCGTGCTTGCAATGCTTTGTTCAGAAAAGAAACTTCATCAGTCAGGTATCGCTCTCGAGGAACACGACAATGCACAATACAACAGGCTAGCAAATAGTGGTAGCATCTCCCAATGGGCGGCTGGCAGGCACCTGTTTACCCTTCGTCGGCGCAAAGAATACGGCGGCAAGGCGATGACCGCTATCAGCAAGTATATTAATCCCGGACGATTCTGGACCTCACAAACTGTCGATACGCAAGAAAAGACGGAATTGACTCGTCAACTCGGAGAGGCAGAGGCGGAATTTCAGGCACTCAAGGCTCGAAATGCTGACCTAGTTCAGCAACGGGCGGCTCTCTCAGGGAAGAAAGAGGCCATCAACGCCAGAATTGTGCGTTCACCTGCGTTGGGGAGAAGTCCCTCTGTAACTAACTGAGTACCAGGACGATTTGAGAAACGAAAAGAGTGCCCTTCAAAGGGAGTACCAAAAGTGGCAGTCATTGCCGGAGAAGATCGGCAAGTCTTAATAAGACGTCAAGTTATGATTGTTGCTAATACTGTAACAGAGGCCGAGGAGCGCCGAAGAGAGGAGAGTACACAGATGATGGAGGTGATTCGAAATCGCATGTATGCGGCTCAATATGACTTGGACAAACTTGTCATGGCCAAGTGCAACGCTGCGATGCGCCACGCGGCTTCTCTGGAGGACATGAGGGAGGCTCATCGGGAGTATGTCGAGACCAAGATTCGCTCCATCGAAGCCATGTCCGACGTCAATGGTCTCAAAAAGCATAATTCTGAAATTGTCAAACGACTCGAGACCGAGAAGGCAAAACTGGAAGAGGTTACCCAGGTCGCCGAGCAAGCACGCGCCATTGGTAAACAGATGTCCAAGATGACACAGGACCTGCTCCTGGAGAACGCGGACCGCCGCTCATACCTCCAGGATCTGGCCGAGGGCAAGACGGAGCGTGACGTTGAGATAGAGATTGAGGCGGAAAGGGCACAACTCGAGCTAATACACACGTCCAACCCTGACATTCTGCAGGAGTTTGAGAGGCGCGCGCAGGACATTGAGCGGCTCCGACGCAAGGTGGAAGGCATCAATGCAAAGGTGGCGGAGATGGCAGCTGCCCAAGACTCGCTCATGGCCAAGTTTGAGCCCAAGCTGGATGGGCTGATTGCGCAGATAAATAGCGCGTTTGCGTACAACTTTGAACAAATCAGCTGCTCGGGCGAAGTGCGCGTCCACAAGGACGAGGACTTTGAGCAGTGGGCTTTGAATATCATGGTTCGCTTTCGGTATGTGCCAAACCTTGGTCGCAGTCGCTCTTTTTGTTTTCTTCTTCCATATCTTGGCGGTTTGATACATTGCTAACACACGCGCGTGTCCTTTAGCGAAAGCGAAACCCTCCAGCAGCTCACAGCACACCGGCAGTCTGGCGGCGAGCGGGCCGTGTCGACCATCTTCTTCCTCATGGCGCTGCAGTCGCTGGCGCAGTCGCCCTTTCGCGTCGTTGACGAGATCAATCAGGGCATGGACCCGCGCAACGAACGCATGATGCACGAGCGCATGGTGGAGATTGCTTGCCGCGAGCACACGAGCCAGTACTTTCTCATCACACCCAAGCTGCTCCCCGGTCTGCGCTACGACACCAAGATGCGTATACTTTGCATCGCAAGCGGCGAGTTTATGCCCCGCGACGGCGGCAAGCTCGACTTTAATCGGTGTCTGGCTGTCATGCGCGGCATGGCAGCGGCAGGGGCGTGAGGATCCGTGTGTCCATTGTAGTAGTGTGATTTGAAATATAGGGCAGGGAGGAGTTGCGCTGCAAGGGAATTTTTTGGATTTTGGATTGGGCTTGGGGAAAAGGTCATATTCTCGGGGGGTCTTGACTTTGGAGTGAATGCATGTGTTCTTTGGCGCGTAATTTGGACTTTACGGGCCAACCCATACATTACTTTAACATGAACTTGCAGAGCGTAAAGATGCATCGAGACGCTATATCATGACTGTCTCTTTTTTTTTTTGCAGCATCCGCCATTGTGTGGGCTGTTCTGTTCTGCTTGATTCGATGACGAGGAGAGAGACCACGACTGTGTGTTGGTTCGAAGGGCAAATGTGTGTAGAGTCAGTCATCAGGTTTAGTCACGCAACGGTGAAAAAAACACAATCTACCAAGGAAGTATTGTAGCATCTTTTGTCATTGTACAAGGTAAGAACTTGAGGAAAACCGTAAAATAGTAAGGAACAGCACCATACAACGATACAAAAAAAGACCAGTAACAGAGAATTGAATAGAAAAAGAATACAAAAAAAAAAAAAAATAGAAGCAAAATCGCGACGACAGAATTGTAGCCTCTCTCCTTTTACTGCTCAATATGGACAAACGAGCATGTTCAACAGTACAACAAGGTCAGAACAGACCAGCGTCTCTACCTGTCCCTTCTTTTTTGTAAGCTTCTTTCCAACATAAAACATTCTTACGTGTTCCCTCACTTCTTCTTGAATAGACATTCCAAAAAAGAAACGAATCCACATGTTCTCAATAATCGAATCCCAGGGAACAAAGTCGGAGAAGATGAGAAAAAAAACCAACAGCAAAGAAATAAATGCACAAAAGTGGCTTATAAAAACATCCTCGCCAAGAAAAACAAAACCATCCCAAAAGTATTTTATCCAGCAAAGACCAGTAAATGAAAGCAGCGGGTATATGCGTTCATGAATACGTAGCGCGTCTCTCAAGTATAGGAGACGGCGAAAAAAAAAAAACTGAGAACCCTTGACTCGTTACTGCACAGGAAGAAGAGGTCTCAAGAGCCCTCCAGCTTTCCTTCCTAATATCTTTTGTGTCGTTACTTTGACTTGCGTCCGTCGGCGTTCTCCTCCGCGTCCAGCTTCTTGCGCCAGTCAGCCAAGCTCTCGCTGAGCCCCGCGCTGGCCATGCCGTCTTCGTCCTTCTTCAGGTCGGCCGGCGGGTCAAAGTCAAAGTTGGTGCTCAGACGGTAGTTCTTGTTGGTAGCCTCCCAGTGGGTGCGTAGCGTCTCGAGTTCGCTGGCAAGATTGTCGAGGGCGGCACTGTTGCGGTCGTCCACGCTGCTGTGAGCACCATTACCGCCGCCACCACCGCCGCCGTACACGCTCTCGATCTCCGAACTCTCCTGGCGCGCGTGGCCCAAGCCGCCAAGACCATTCGCGCTACCCGCCTCGACGGGTGTCATGTTGGGCTGTCGGCTGCGGCGGCGGTAGCTGTCAACCGAGTGCTCCACTTGATCGAGCAACAGAGATACTTTCTGCTCGGCATCGGTGGCGCGCTGCTCAAGCAGGGCGTTTTCGGACCGCAATTGGTCCAGATCCTTGACATGTGTCGCCAGCTGCTTCGAGGTCTGCTCCTTGTCCTTTTGCAAATCGGCAAGCTCTCTTTGCACGCCTGCGTACTTCTTTTCCAGCTGGGAGCCAGAAGTACGGAGCTCTTCTTGTAGAGCTTCGATCCTTTGCTCAAGGTCGTGCTTTTCAGTTTCCCACCCAGCGGGCGCTTCGAGAGATCGACCATTGCTTTCACCATTTTGTAAACGATCCTCCATCGCTTCCATGTCTGTCTTGAGACGAGCATTCTCTGTTTTGTACCGCTGCAGCTGTTCCTTCATTTGCTTCAGCATCTTCTCAGTACCCTTGACGTAATGTACAGCAGCTTGGTAGTCGTTCTCGAGTTGAGAAAGCTTCTCACGATAAGCAGATTCGGAATTTTGGGCTTGCACAGCAAAGGCTTGTTTCGTCTCTTCGTGGGAAGCATGCGAGTTGGCTAATTGGACTTCGAGTTCACGCAGACGCGTCTGCTCGGGTGAAGTTGTGCGCGGGCTGGCAAGTCCTCGGCTGCGCACAGCGGCCGTGGGGCTTATGCCGCGCTCATTGAGAATGTCCTTGAGCGCAGTGTGCTGCACAGTCATGGCATTTGTCTCGAGTTGCTGGGCAGCAAGCTGGTTCTTGACGTCGGAGTGAGCGGCTTGAAGGCTCTGGGTTTCCCTCAGGGCAGCCTGAAGTTGTCGTCTGATTGAAACACCTTCACGACTGGACTGCTCCTGGTACTGTTCCAAACCGGCAATGCGCTCCTCGGCACTGCGAAGCTTATCAGCAGCGGCATCAAGCTCCTGTTGGTACTTCTTAACCATTGCGTTGGCGCTGGTAATCTGACTCTGCAGAGCCGCGATTCGCTCGGGATCGCCACTGTTCGACTTGGGCGAGTCACGGAGGGTGATCTTGTCGAGCCCAGAGAGGACGACCGCACGATGTGTTCTGGCTTCGTTTGCGTGCTTCTCAGCCAGCTCCTCGGCGTCGCGTAACCTCTGAGTGGAGGCGACTAGCTCGGCTGTGCGGGCTTCGTGCTCGACCTTGAGCTTGTTGAACTTGATCTCGAGCTTCTCTCGAGCGGTGCGCTCTTCCGCCAATTTCTTTTCTACATGTGACTTGCCATCTTCTGAAGCTTTCATGGCTGCTCGCAGAGACGTAAAGGTCTCGTCGTGGGTTTTTGAAGTCCCCACAGCGTCGTTGTACTTGGTCGTTATTTCCTCCTTTTCGGCCTTGAGTAGAGCCAAGGCGGATACCGCGTCAGAGCAGGAAACAGAGTGTTCACGAGCTTCTCGCTGTGACAAATGTAGTTCAGACTTTAGGCGCTCGACTTCAGCAGAGGTTTGCTGCTTGTAAGCTTCAAGATGGGCGAGGCGCTTCTCAGCGGCAACGGAAGTCTCGTCGGCTAACTGGCGAGCCCGTCTCTCAGCTTCTAGTTCTGACCTCAGACTCTCGATCCGGGCTTGCTGGTCTTTTTGCAGGTGTAGTGCCGTCGCGAGCTTCCTGCTGATACCATCCGAGCGGCCAACTTCGTCACGCTCACCATCGAGTTGCGGGGTGCTGGCCGCGCTGCCGCCGGTATATGCTGCCACTTTGGCTTTGGCATACACGGCCTCCTGAATGGCAGCATCTCGTTGTCTTTCTGCTTCAGCAATTTGCTTGGCGGCAAGGACAGCTTGCTTGTCGACAGAGCTTTGCACGTTGGCGAGTTCAGTTCGCATGGCCAGCAAAGCCTCAATGAGAGGCCTGTCTTCGTCGTCGAAGGTTTC
The DNA here is from genome assembly GCA_030782805.1 of Aschersonia sp. MBC 622. Classification (NCBI taxonomy): domain Eukaryota; kingdom Fungi; phylum Ascomycota; class Sordariomycetes; order Hypocreales; family Clavicipitaceae; genus Aschersonia; species Aschersonia sp. MBC 622. The sequence continues at coordinate 65,006 of JARJPL010000002.1, forward strand.
CGAGGACTTGTCCAAGGCTGGACTAGAACTGTTTGGAACATAGCCACCCTTTCTAGCCAGCTCAAGTTCGGAGGCATACCAAGCATTCTTGTTTCGTGCAGCGTCGAGTTCCTTGAGCAAGGCAACAGTCTGCGAGTTGCGTCCGGATGAACGGCGAGACACCAAGCTGCCACCTTGTCGGTTGGGGGGTGGCGGCGATGCCGGGCGATTGGCTCGCGATGATTCTAATGTGCTGTCGATGGAGCCTTGTGACGGGCGAGGGGAGCGAGCTTTTTCGGCAGCGTTAGCTGCTCTTGAGCCAGATGGAGGCGATCGTTGACCGTTCACAGCGGTAGCGTGAGGACCTTCAGGATCTGCGCCAAGTTGTCGTGTAGAAGCTTCGACGGAGGCAGGTTTTGGCGAGGCAGGTCCAGGGCGATCGACTGATGCGCCACGCACCCGCCCAAGAGAAGAGGGCTCTATAGGCGATTTGGCGGCAGCAGGCGCCGGTGGGGGTGAGACGGCTGGCGGAGGGGCTGGTCGAGGCAACTTTGATCCCGCGCCAACTGGGCCTTGAGGTTCGGGGCTTGTCGGGTTGAGAGAGCGGTTCGAATCGGGACTCGAGATGGGGGCTTGTCCGTTGGTGGTAGCTGCGGCGGCGGCGGCGGCGGCTGCACCAGCCACTGCACCTGCGCCTTGTGTGATTCGTTTGGGATCTTGCCCCGTATTGGCGGTACCTGGGGCCTGGCGACTGGCGGTCTCAAGGCTCGGCCGAGTAGCTTGAGCGGCACGAATGGAGTTCTGCTGAGCATCGGCGGGATAGCGAATCTTAGTCGTATCCAAGACATAAAGGATACCAAGATCATTGACGGTAGATGCAGCAGTGCTAGGTTCACCGCCAAGTACAGCAATGGACTTGCCAACAGTGGTCATACTGTGACCTGATCGAGGCGAGGGTGACGGGCCCATATTTTGGAAGGTGTACCAGCGTCGGAGAGAAATTCGAAAGGCGGCGAGATCGCCCAAGTCGGTGCCCTCCTCAGTTCTGCCTCCAAATACATACATGACATCGTCGACGAGTGCGGCAGCATGGCCTTCACGGCGAGAGGGAATGTAGCCAATGCAGTCGAGCTGAGACCACTTGTTGACTTGTGGGTCGTAACACCAAACATCGTTAAACCATTCGAAGCCGTTGGTACCACCGAAGAGGTACATTTTGTCGTTGTAGGTGATGACGGTGTGATTTGTTCGAGCAGCAGGAATGCTGGGGGAAGCGTCAGACTGGAGTAAAATTTCCCAGCGGTTGTTGGCCATCTGCAGCTGGTTCAAGTCAAAGGCAGACAGATCATTCATGAAATAGCCTTCGACTTGGCCGCCAAATATGTAAATCTTGGAGCCCAGAATGTTCAGCGAGTGGCCGTAGCGACCAGAGGGGCGGGGGCCGGCAGGCAGAGCCCTTGACCAGTGTCGAGTTGATGTGTTGAGTAGATAGAGGGTCTCGTCAAGAACATCGGAATCCTCAATCTTGGTGTCGCCGCCGTAGACGATGAAGGCATTGCCAACGAGCAGACTAGAGTGACCAACCCTGGGACCGGGACCCTCGGCGGTGGTAGAAAGAGGATAGCAGGACATGCTGCCTCCGGCCTCAATCATCCAGAGATCACCTTTGACGGTGGAGCTACCAATCAGGCCACCCATCATGTAGATGTCGCCTTCTTTGGAAGAGGCGCTATTGACGGCGGCGCCATATCGAGGAAATGGACTAGAATTTGGCGTCGTGTATGTGATTCGGCGTTGCGACCAAGGATATAGAGAGGCATTTGGATTTGCGGGTGGGGGGCCGGTGCGAGGCTGCATCGGAGACATGGAGCATTAACATTCTGAAGATGGCTTTTGGCGCAGCCGCAACGGAGCAATTGGGGGGAAAAAGGCAATTGCACTTACTGGAGCGTCGCTAGAAGGGTTCCCCAGGGCATTATTATTATTAGTATCGACACTGCCGCCGCGACGGCTGTGAGCAGAGGTGACCTGACGCTCGGGGGTTGTGACGGCATCATTTTCCAAAGAATTTAGGCTGCCGGTGGGCGTGGCTCTGTGCTTGTCATTTTGGATGCGGGCATTGGTGCCGGCCATGGCTGTCGGGGGAGCATTGCCATCACGGCTAGACAGCGCGCGATCCTGGTTCTTCTTTGATTTGAAGAGAAATGCCATGATCAATCAGGGGCCGCGCGCCGGCGGGCAATCGAGTGAGGAAAGTCGGCGCAACGGTGATAAGCGATCCGATGGCGATTGAAAGGAGAGGACAGACAAGCATGCAGTCGAATGAAAGGGTCGAAGCGAGAGTGAGATGCGGTTGTGCAGTCGGCAGAGCGGAGTTGTGTAACGACGGCGCTGGCAATCGAGGTGATGGTTGGAGCCAGGGGAAGACGGACAGATTTGCGCGCGCGCGAAGAGCTGTGGCGTCAAGTCGGAAGGAGGAAGTCGAGTTGCGGTACCGAACAAGACAAAAAGGCGAGAGGACTCGAGTTTGGAGATGGCTGGAAAAGTCTAGGGGTGTGCGTGGGTGAGAGGGCGATTGGTCGGGGGGGTTGATGAGGAAGAAAGTGGTTGTCGCCTGTCTTTTTTTTTCCCTCCTGGCGGCTGGGGGGTAAGAATGCTAGAGGGCAGAGGGGTTGGGTGTTGCGACTAGCAAGAGCCGGGGGAGGAGAGAAGAGGAGTCGAAATGGAGATGTCACAGCGTCGCAAGTTGTGGTGAGCAAACGAGGTGGTGGAACGGTAGGGTGTGGGCGAGTGAGAATTCGGGAAAAGGAATCAATCGATGGATCAATTGTTGATTGAATGCGAGGGCGTTGGAAGCGACAAAGCGGCGATCAAAGGCGCAAAAGGAGACCTGTGAACCGTAACGGCGGACGCTTTGGATGATGCTGGGGAAGGAAGACATGAACACAAGGTACTGCTTAGATGGACCCACTGTATCCGTAGGTAGCGCTGCATTTAGTTGACGAGCCCCTGTTTCTCATGTTTCGGGGGCGGTTCCAGCGTACTTGGCTGCCCTGAGCGCACATTACTTAGTGGTTGTTACAGTGGAGGGCGTCTGTCTACCTACCCAGATACGGAGTCTTACGGTCGTGATTTACAGAGAATTATCTCTTGACAACCTACCTACCTATGAACTCGGTTGACTGCAAGCCCCAAGCGTCAGGTGAGTACAACATTGTATTTTTGCCTAGGTATTACAGATAACTGGTATTGCTACTTGTCCAACATTCGCCCAGCCCAGTGTCCATATTTAGATGCTCCTTGGCCAGCTGTATGCAGCACAAAGAGGCGGCTTCTTGACCAATCACAGCTTGCCCTCACCCTTTCTTTGGCGGCGGCGTGGGATGTCAGGGGCTTTTAGGGGTTGGCAAGCAGCAAGCAAGTTAATACACCAGGAATATTCTACGCAGAAATTTAGATCACCTCCTTTTTATTTTCTTTCGTTCCTGCAGACTTGGTGCCGAGCCCCGGAGATCCTTGTTGTTTTTCCTTGCTGGTTATAACAAGCATGGCGTCATATTATCAAGACGTCAAGTGGCTGGGTTTCGAGTGCCAGTCGGCAACATGGCGCACTGTGGGGGAAAACTGTATCTACCTACCTTACCTTTCAGTAATAAGGTTACATACCTCGAGGTTCTTTTGCCAAAGCCACTTGGCAGCGACAAAGTTACACGCCCTATCTACCTATGCTCGATGGCTGCTATTTTCTGCCGGCGACACCACGCGGTGATGCTGCAACTATACTTGATGACGTTTTAAAGCATCGGTACTGCAGTACCCGACCCCGGCTCGTAGGCAGGTACCAGCCTCAGGTGCAGGGCGCCATCGGTGGGCCGCTGGGCCGCACCCGCGAATCCGCGCTGGTACTTGAATGCCAACATACCTACCAATGTACGGCGTACCTCCATAATTACTGGTATTTACAGTTTGTGCGCCGTCCCAGCCCGCGAAATCAAAGGGGGCTGGCTAGAGGGGCGGCGCCGATCCACTTCCGTTTTCACCCATCCAAGCTCAGTGCTGGCAGCCTCCCTCCCACGAGACAACAAGCCACGGCGCACCTTTGGCCTAAAATCTCCTTTTTCATATGCTACATCACTACGGAGTAGAGCAAAACGTTCAGCATCAGACGAAAGCATTGTCTATCGCGGATGATCATCCGTCGTAGTTTCACGTCTCATCTGTCTATCCCCGCCCCAGGACAGCTTGCTTTTACCGAAATTTTATGTTCGATGCTAACACTAAACAAAGACTCACGAGCTCATTTCCTTGCCTCTCATCTCTTTGTCGCGTGCAATCCCAACCATTCGCGCTGATGAATTGATTCGTCAGCGCGGTGCCGTATGCTAGGGGGCCCATGCCACACCAGACTCTTGAGCGACCTCGCACACGGCCTGCCCATCTCCGTTTCCCGCCGCAATATAATTGAGTAATACGGATATTACCTCGTTCAACTAAGTTGCTGCCCACCTTGTAAATACTGCCAACTGTCCCATTCCCATCTTCATGCTGTTTGCCTGGCCACGCCAACTCCTATTACCACACCAGCCCGTGGCGAACCTGGCCCTGGACCAACAAACAACTTTGAGACGCTGCATTTCGATGCCATGGCAGAATAAGCATGGCTCGACTTGCTCATCCATCGCATTGCAAAACATCAAAGTAGTACACGCGTACCGTCAACCCCCCGCGTTTCCGACCCTCGCGTTTCGTGAATACAACAAAACCTCACTCGTAACCCCACGCACCACACCATCTCCGGGACAGTAAGGTATGTTATAGGCTTCCTTTCTGGTAGGCAAACGGCGAAAGCATCGCCAATGTGTCATTGAGGCTCACTTGTCCCGGGCCACGGGTTTAGGTTCTAAATCCGACGATATGCCGACGATATGATACAGCGAGTATACTAACCTTCGAAGGAAACGTAAAATAATGCTCCCCCGATCAAGTACTGCCAAACAGAAAAGAGAAAAGAGAGAAGGGAATGACCGAGCTTATGGACATACAAAAATGTATGAGAGGAAAGAATAAATGGAAAGTAGAACCAAGCCACCCAAAACACCAACTACGAGAAATGTCAACCCTTTGATGCGCCCATTTGCTTTCTCTCTTCTTTTTTGCATTTCCAAGACTTCTCACGCCGCAGGGGCCGACTCCTCGACGTGGACACGCTTAGCGTCCCGAGCGCCTTCGTCGCCATCTGTGCCGCGTTTTCTTTCCTGACCGTGGTTGGTGGGCGCCGCAGTCGGTACAGGGTTCTTGGCCACGCGCCGAGCTTCACGCTCGCGACGCTCGTTTTCCTTGCGCAGCGCTTTCGATTCAAACTCGTGCCAGTCACCACCGATATTCGCAAGTCTGTGCAAGGGTCTCCAGTTAGCATCATCTTGTGTAGGAGTAGGGGGTCAGATGGCAAGGCTTTGGACGGAAATCCCCAAAAGACAAAAAAAAAAAAAAACTCACTCTGTGGCCTGCTTAGGCAGTGGCTCTTCCGTTGTGAAATAAGGATGAGCCAGCACTTCACCTGCCGTCGGTCGCTTTGCTGGATCGTACAAAAACATCGACTGTGTGAGCTCGTATGCCGCCGGCGTGAGCTCTGCACTAAACATCTCAGCAAACATGCTTCTCCGCTTCGCCGTCGGTCGCAGCAGCTCGAACCAGGCCATGTCCACGAGACCGGGCCAGTCATATCGATTTGGTGTGCCTAGCACGTTGTAGATCTTGTCTAACTGGCTCAACTCCGTACCGTCACCAGCAAAGATGGGCTTCTGCACGAAAATTTCCATCATGACGCAGGCGGCGCTCCAAATGTCAACGGCAGCAGTGTACTGCGTCTCGCCCAACAACAGCTCGGGAGATCGGTACCATATTGTGATGACGCGGTTCGTGTAGTCGAGCTGGTGTCGCTTGGCGTAAAAACGGGCGAGACCAAAGTCAGCAATTTTGAGGATGCCGTCACTGCTCACGAGGATGTTTGCTGCCTTGATGTCTCTGTGCAGCACACCTCTCACGTGGAGGTAGTCGAGTCCTTCAAACAGTTGCTTGGCTAGATGCTTTTTCTGCGGCGGCTCCAGCTTGAAGTGAGGGTGGTTGAGCAGACCAGTCAAATCATGAGACAGGTACTCAAAAACCATGAAGCAGTCGTTCTTCTCGACCATGACTTCTTGAAGATTGACAATGTTCTGATGGCGTAGTGACTGAAGCAGTTTGATCTCTCTGACCGCAGTCACGGGAAATCCGTCCCGCTCTCCTTCCATTCGAATTCGCTTCAAAGCCACTTGCCCCTTTGTGTATACATTCAACCCCTTAAAAACCTTGCCGTACGTACCAGAACCAACAACTGACTCATTTCCTGGCTTGCGAAAAAAGACAGACTCTGATGCAACCAAGTGTGGCGGTAGAGTGGGCCTTGGCTTCGGCCGTTGCATCTTCTTCATAACTTTGCGCATCCTTGGTGCCATTTTGGGACCCTCGGGAGGCTTTCGATCGAACAGTGGCTGTGTGGGTGCGCCTGGCGGGGGCTCATTCTTGCCGTCTTTTGGCTGAATTTCCTTCTTTGGAGCGGGGGCGTTAAATTTTTGTGATATCTCGGGCTTGGGACCTGATGGAGGGGCCTTGGATGGCTTGAAAGCAAAGCTAAACTTGGAGGGGGAGCTTGTCTGCGCCGATGGCCCTTTAGGAGCATCTTGCCGGGATCGCTCACTTCTGTCGTGTCCTCGTACGTCCCGCACTCTGTCGAATGCTTTGTTGTCGAGATCGTTGCTGTCAATATCCATGGCATCCGTTTCATCATTCTCACCATTGCTCCCTTGCCGCTGCTCGCCGCCGCGAGAACTGTTGAGATCCCACTGGCTTCCCCGTGATGGAGGGTTTCGATGAGCTCCACGACCGGCGAATGAGCCACCTCGAAAACCAGCGCGTGGCCCTCGGTTACTGGGGCCGGACGGGGGGTCGAAAGGCGGTGATCTTGCGGAGTTTGGTCCAGTAGGCGGCCCATGCCGACTGTCCTGTCCACCATGATCGTGCGAAATTGGCTCATTGCGGCTGATACGACGACTGGGAGATGGTGAATCCCGATAATGTGGCGACTTTTTATAGCCATTCTGGTCCCTGTAGTGAGTGTTGGAGCCCCCTCGACTGTGCCGTGGATTCATTTCGTCTTCTTGAATCGGTTTTGATGGATTACTTCTGTTCCTCGGATCTGATACTTTCGACTGCCTCGTTGACTGGTCTCTTTCGGCTACAAATGTCCTTGAAGCCTCAACACCAGCAATTTCGCTCGGAACTGAGCTCTGACGGTGTGAATGATGGCTATGAGAAGCTGGTGATCGGCTTCTAGATCGATGGCGGTCGTTTTGATGTGGGTGCCTGGATTCCCTCGATCCGCGATGAGAGTCTCGGGCAGGTTGTCGGGGCGACCTGGTCAATGAATCACGCCTTGATCTGCGGCTGCTGCTTTGAAACGGCTCTGGAGAGTGACGAGAGTCGCCGTGTTTGCGTGAAGATCCCGACTTCCTGCCGTCTGAAGAGCGATGGCGGCGCTTCGATGTAGAGTGGGAGCCTCCTTCACGTCTCCCTCCTGATGGGCTGTGGTCTCGTTGCGACCGCTTTCGGCGGGGGCTCTTGCTGCGGGTTCGATGGCGCTTGGTTGATGATGGCGAGCGGCTGCGTCGTCTGTTGTCTCGGCTTCGACTGCGGCTGCGAGTACGGCTGTGATGTTGCCGACTTTCTTGCCCGACAGCATGAGCTTGCTTCTCGCGGAAGCGGGGGATTAAGTCGTCGGATTGAGCCGATGGGCGCGAATTGTCGGCAGGATGGGATCTGTTCCTGTCCCTACTGCGATCGCGGGGGCGGTGATGTTGGTGGCTTGAATCTGGCCGCGCCTCGTTGGCGCGGGTACGGGACGTGCTGTCGTCGGGGTTATGACGAGAACGACGAGGAGAATTTGAGCGGTCCGGATCTCTCAAGTGTCGACTCGACCGAGACCTGTCTCGATGGTCGCGGTGTCCACCGATTTCTTCCATGGCAGCATCTCCGAGGCGTCGCGACGCAGAAGCTGTGGTGGTGGAGTGGGTGCCTTTGGGTGGTGCACGCCAGACTGATGAATTTTTAGTGCTGTTGTTCCCCCCCGAGCTGATAAATGGCCGCACCTTAGCCGGACCAAGACACTCCACAGTCATCAGCCACGTAACCGCCAGGCGGTGACTGAAGCCGTGCTGTGTCAATGTATTTGGCAGCTGAGGCATGACCATGTTCCTGCTCTTTCTAGAAACGATGTGTTGCCGCAACACCACGCATACCTAGGTAGCCATTGCATAGCTATGACATGTGGCGGGCTGCAGCAACACGGCTAGCCTCCTAAGCCCATCATCCCTCTCTTGCTTATCCGGCCGAGCTTAGGCCAACAAAATTGGCTACTGGCCAGCTTCGATTAATCTGAAGTCCAGTATGCACTCGAACATGCCCGAGGTTGATGGTGGCCGGCTCATCATCCACCGAAGACTGCAGGATCTGCCGGGTGATGAGCAGTCAGATGTCTTGTCAGACGGCGCAATTGTCGCCAGGACAGCTTCAACAAAAGCAATGAAAGCATTGCGCACTACAAGTTGACCCTGATAGATCAAATTTACGAGACCGATTCCAACCCACTTTCCTCCCCCCCTCCACGAAGCGCGGCGGCACTTAGAGGCAGCAGTTCCGTGACGATTTTTCGTTCGACTAGCAGCGTTTTGTTGCCGTGCAAGAAGTATTCCTGAGGCTCAAATCGCTAATAGCTTGTGACCTCCCAAGCATTCCCGTTGATTGTGTGAAAAACTGGGCAGCATATATATATATATATATATATATCCGCCATAGAAAAAGCTCGCGCCGGCGCGCAATAGAGTCTGCCACGGCGATGAGGCCGTACAAAGTCGTATGTAACATTGTAACCAAGCTTTTCAAGAGCAGGGTGCACTGAGGGCTGCGCAAGGATTGCCGTCGTGATGCTCATGGCGATGATGGTGGCGAGTAAATATACCCTGCGGTCGCTGGCGCGGCTGGGGGCGAATAGCCGTCATAACAATGGGTTACCGTCGATGCTTGATGGTGGTCGAATAGCCTATCGACGTTGAAGAACATCCCCCATTGTTCAAAAGTATCACCCTGGTCGCGAATGCATTTTAGGCGGGCGTCCCTCTTGGAGCTGGCAATCAGCGCAGCCTCCCATATTTGCAGAAGCGTCGCACGCAAGGCTGAAGCCGATATATGAAAAGTCCTCAAAAATTTCTTTCCTCGTTCGCTCTGTCCGTTTAGTACGGTTCCAGTTGTCGTCTCCCCATGAGGCAGGCTGGGATGTGATGAATCATGACGGGCGTGCTGAGGAGAATGCTTGATGCTTGTGCGCAACGATGGAGAGGCTGGCCAGAGAGTCAGAGAGTGGGCAGCAGAAGTCACGTGATGCAAAGTCAGCAAGATGATAGCGCTTGGTCAGACAGCGAATGGCTACATGGCTGATTAAGTAGACTGCAAACTACGGACCGCAAGCTCAAACCTGTGATAAATTTGATTAGTTTGCTATTTGCTGTTCATATCGATAGGTAGATAGCCAAATCTAAGAGCCAGGCGGCCAAGCTTCAGAATGAAAAAGGGCACGAAAGTCGGCTACGGCGTTGGCTAAATCCCCGTACCGGGATACTTGGACTAATTAGGACTAGTGATCTTGCCGCTCTTGCTCTGGCTCGGATCAACCCAAGCTTAGCCACAGCTCAGTCAGAGCACAACGAGAAGCGCGCGATTCATGCAAGTTCTGCACTCACCACTTCAGTTAGATCCTGCATGTGATGGCAAACGCATGGTAGACTTAGGTCATCTTGTTTATATTAGCGACTCAGATTAGGAACGTCATGGTGCTGCGGCGAACCTCATTATGAAGACAAGCCCCTTGACCGTTGACAATGGAAGTGAAATAAAGCATGCAGCCTTCACCGTTCTGCATTCGCGCTTAGTGTCCACCGGCAATATGATGCGTTAAGAATATATCAACCATAATCTTCTGGGGCATATATAGGAAGCTGTTGGATGTGCACTTAACTGTAGCCAGAGGCCTTTCTAAGAATCTCTATGAAATCAACTGCGCGACCTTGTTACTCTGAAATTATGAATAAGTACATAGGCATAAATCAATGAGGGTACCTTGAAGGAGCCATACAATTTTGCCTGCAAGGAAGCGAATTTTCGGTGCTCAGTCAAGGCTCAGGCTAAAAGCGGCGGGGCTCAGGATCGCATTCAGGGCAGTCTGAGATTCTGGATGGCCGACGGGGTTCCAACTTGGGATTCTGCAACAAGTTTATGCGCAAGTCGGCGCAACGGGAGTTTGTCCATAACTGTATATTACCCCGGTGGATCTAAATATATAGAGACATGTCGCCCAGTCTTGTTCACATGGAAATGCTTTGGCTTTGGTAGATAGTAAATCTCGTTAGCGTCTGGCAGCCGAGACCTCCGTACGTTGCACAGCCAGCCAACGCCCCGCGTCATCCCGACTTTAATTTAGGAAGTTTCCAGCCTTTCAAATTTTTGTCTTCAATTCACAGTTTGAACCGTCTTTTCTCTCTCCCATCGGTGGCCAAGAAAGCCGTATCGGCGCTGACACCACCCGCAAAGCCCATTCGCAATGGAGTGGTTTGGAAAAGCCAAAATTGAGTTTACTCATTCACCAGCACCGAGAGCCATCAAGCAAAAGGATGGCAAGGACACCGACCTACTCAAAATCTGCGAGGCAACCACGCCGCCCTGCCATCTGAACCCGCTGTTGTTCAATGGCCACGTCCAGACCATGTGGACGGCGACGAAGCCCAGTGGACCCCAGGTCTTTTACCGTCGACGCTTGTTTGACGCAGACCACGACACGTACAAGGGGTCGTATGCTGTCGACTTTGCTGTCGAGCCCTTTGAAGAAAGCGACCCCACGCTCCCGCACCGCACTGTGTATTTCACAGAGGAGGAGGAGAAGAATCTGGGGTCCGATGACGCGAGGCCCATGGTGGTCGTATTGCACGGCCTCTCTGGCGGCTCTCACGAGATCTACCTCCGACACACCATCGCGCCGCTGCTTGGCCAAGGAGGCTGGGAGGCCTGCGTCGTCAACTCTAGAGGATGCGCCAGAAGCAAAATCACTAGTGGCGTACTGTACAATGCTCGCGCCACATGGGACGTGAGACAGGTAATGGATGCTTCACCCTTGGCTCGCGAGCTCGTCTGCTGACGTCGCTTCTATCCAGACAATCAAGTGGCTACGCGAAAAGTTTCCCAATAGACCTCTGTTTGGCCTTGGTTTCTCCCTTGGTGCCAACATGATGACAAACGTGAGTTTTTTTAGTCTTTCCATGCAGGAAGCTGCTGACCCTCACATAGTATTGCGCTGAAGAGGGCGAAAGCTGCGTTCTCAAAGCCGCTGTTGTCTGCTCAAACCCGTTCAACCTGGATTGTGCCAGTAAGCTTATGCAGAGCACTTTTATCGGAAGGGAGCTTTATCTGAGGGTCATGGGCTGTAAGTCGGCCACATCTTCCAAAATATCATCAAACTAATGGGGAAATCTAGCTTCGATGAAGCAACTCATTGCCAACCACAAAGAGGAGATCAAGAAGCACACAAATCTCGACTTGGAGGCTATCAAGCGCATCACCTATCTGCATGATTTCGATAGAGAGGTTCAGTAAGTCGCTGGCTGTTCCGCAACCGCCAATACAAGTAGTAACAAGTGACAGATGTCCAACCTGGGGATACCCCACCGAATCTGCGTACTACCGTGACGCCTCTTCCTGCGATTCGGTCTTGTCCATCAGAATACCTTTTTTGGCTGTCAATGCCAAGGACGATCCTGTACGTTTCCGCACGACAGCCTGCGCCGGCTGTAGGCTAACATGATGGCATAGATTGCAGTCGGTGCTGCACTCCCGTACCAAGAATTTCGCCAGAACCCTAACACCATCCTGCTAACGACATCACTCGGCGGGCACCTATGTTGGTTCGAGTGGGGTGGTACAAGGTGGTTGACCAAGCCCGTCAACAACTTTTTGAACCACATGGCCTTTGAGGTTGACTTTGACTCGGCCAAGCCAACAAAAGATGCGCAGGGCGACCAAGGGCCCATCGCGTTCGACCCTATGCGACGAAGACTGTATGTCCCGCAAATGTAACAATTAGACTCGATAATTGTAGAAGCTTTTACCATCCATTCCTCGCCGGACTCTTTGAGGAATCATCATATATACAAGACTAGAAACGATATAGAAAGACCTAACTAGACAGCAAATTACGAGAGTATCCTTTTCAACACTATCAACTTGATGAGATTACTCTCAGTTTCTGGTTGTTACTCTTCTTTACTCTCCATATTTTCTCTGAATTCCTTCAGTTATGTTCGCCTCTTCTACAGCGCAATTGGGCTAATGGCCGTGGTTAGGCTGATCGGGGTAGCTGGCTGTTAAAACAGATCTTCGAATTACTTGGGACGCGCATGGGTGCTGGGTCACTTTGGTGCTGTTACTATCAAACTTAATTACTGATTTCATGTTTTGTATATTGACAAGCCATGTCTGCCCAACCTTTCGACACTGCCCGAGTCCCAAATATGATGCGTACGCCACAAACGCCAGGCAATGCGGAAAGGAAAAAAACTAAAAAAACTAAAAACGAAGTAACATCATGTACAAATGCAAAAGGCTGCTCATGCAAATGCAACCTTCTTCTTCGAAGCCTTTTTGGCCTTGCTGCCAGCAGACAGAAACTCCTTGACATTGTCCTCGTCCATCTCGGATGTCTTCTTATTGCGCTTGCGTCGCAGCGAGTCCTTGACGTCTTCCAGTCTTGACTGCCTCTCGCCTTCTTTCTTCTCGGCCTCGGCTCGTCGAGCTTCGCGGATCTCTTCCATCTGGCGCGCCTTGATCATCTTGGATTCGATCTGCCCATTCTTTTCGGCCTGGACGATGGAGAGGATGGTGTTCATGCTTTCCTGTTGACGCATTGTTAGAAAACAAAACCCACGCAATATGCGCCAGCATTGTGATGTGCATGTGTGTACACCACAGCCAGCGCTGTGTGGCAACGTACCCGATCGTCGACAAAGACCTTGCCCTTCTTCTTGCCCTTGGGCTTGACGACGCCGACGGGCGTGACCATGTTGAGGGAGGGAATATTCAGCTGGGCCTCGGTGTACGTCTTCTGCTTGCGCTTCTTGAACAGCGCGCTGACGCTCTTGTCCTTGACCTGCGTGGATGCGACGGGGCCGCCTTTGGGCTTCTTGGATTTTGAGACGCCTTCGGTTTCGGAGCGCTTGCCGGTTTTGCCAGCACCCTTGGGCGCGGCGTGCTTGTTCTTCATGGTGCGCGTACGATTGGGCGCCATGATGTCGAATGGTGCTTCGAGAGCGCTGCCAATCGCGGGACTGTATGATTTCTTTTTACCTCGTTGCGCTGGTTGAGATGCAGCGCGTGCTGGTGGCCGGTAGGATGGGCTTTGGGAAATTTTTTTGGCGGAGGTACTGATAAGGACGATAAGGCTGACACGTTGAAAATAAAAATGGGCGGCACCCAAGGTAAGCAGGTAGTCGGCCACCATGGACAGCTACCTTACGTCGTAACAAAAGAAAGGGAGATGGACGAGAAGAAAAGAAGGATAAACATAATAATGTAATTAATAGTAGGCATCCGGCTCATGCAATGATTATTATACCAAGTTCAAGTGTAGGCACAAACCGCCGTATTGCTAACCACCCACACCTACCTACCTAGGTACTTAAAGTACTTTTAGTGGGGTTGTTGGCTGTGAATAACCTTTGCGCAGGTACCTGTTTGTGAAAGGGAGAGCATGCCCATTGTAGTACAGAGAAAGAAAATTGGAAGCTATACTGTAGCTATATATTACTTGTGAAACGAACATTGAAAGATTGATTGAACTTAGGTGACAGAGACTCCCTTCCTCTCCGTTTATCCACCGTTGTGAAATATTCAAGCACAGAGGTGCAGAGGTGATAGGTACCGGAACAAGGAGGTTCGCACCGCTACCTAGGTAGCCAAGTAAAGCACCACGAACTACCTATGGAGTACACCGCTGGCTCTTGTTAAGTACCTGGATTACCAATTAAGCGAGTAACCATGTAAACTCACAGATGCTTGTCTGCTACTTTGATTTTCGAGAAAGAATAAGATAATAAACAGGTACCTATCTGACTTTCGCTGCTTGGCTCGCTCTCCTGCTTCTTCCTTCTCCACATCTGGGAGGTACATAAGGTACCTACCTAGACGCACCCTTGCCGGCCACTGTCAACTGCCTTGTCTCCGCCAAAACGTCCTAAACCTCAGACGCAGACAGAATTCTTCTTCTCTTCGACCTTCTCTGATCCACAACACACCACCACCAAGTCCCGAATCGCGTATTCTCTCGCCCGCATTAATACTCTCCGAGCCTGTCTCTGTACAACCTCGTCTGCGTAATTTCGGCCTCAACCACACATTCCAAGTTATACACATCATTTCCGTCGAGACCAATCGCCAATAGCACCCAGCTCGCGTGCCTCTAACGCTCCCTCGCTAGCCGCCACATCGACTTTGCTCCCTCCCGATCGGCCCTTGACGACGCAAACACATCATCTCCATCCAACGCGCCCTTGTGAACCTGTTATTCTCGCTGCTGCGTCGTTTTGATCCCCCGCCACCGCCTTCCCCGCAGCTCTCCTCCGACCCTTGCCAGGTGCCGTTCCTGCGCTCAACTGCCGCCTTGCATCGTACGAGTCAGCGAAACGGCGTCAATGGATAACCTATGGGCTCGTCGCACAAAGTCAGTACATGAATTGGCACATTTCTCCACTCCATGAACAATAGCTAACGTCCTGAACCAGCACCAGCAAGCTTTCCTTGACGACGCCAACCAACAGCGCCACGGGTGACTCCACCAGATTTGCCTCCTCCAGACGCCAGGATGGCAAGTCAACCGGCTTTCCCTCTAACCCGGGAAGCGCTCTGGCCTCGCCCACCACGGGCGGCGGTGCCTCCAGCGCTTTCGGTCTAGGCTCTGGCGCCTTTGCCTCCTTTGGCTCTGCGAAGACGCCTAAGACGTCAAGCAACCCCTTTGATACCGCCATGGCATCCGCCGTGCCCAAGCAGGGCTCCGGGAAAGATAGCTCTAGGGCGGTACCGAAATCCCGAAACATGGCCTCCATATCAGAAGCAAAGCCCTCTGGGTCTGCTGTCGGCCAGATACACCCGCTGAAAGACGCCTGGTCATTCTGGTACCGTCCGCCCATCTCTAAAGCCCACGGCTACATCGAGTACGAGAATACCTTGCACGGAATTGCCACCGTACGTACGGTTGAGGAATTTTGGGAAGTCTATTCACATCTAAAGAGGCCTTCCTCTCTGCCAGTTGTTTCCGACTACCACCTCTTCAAAAAGGACATTCGCCCTATTTGGGAGGATGAAATCAACAGAAAGGGTGGAAAGTGGGTCGTCAGAATGAAGAAGGGTGTGGCCGACCGACACTGGGAAGACTTGCTCCTCTCTCTGATCGGTGACGAATTTGGTGATGCCGGCGAGGAAGTCTGCGGTGCCGTGCTCAGTATGCGCAACGGTGAAGATATTCTGAGCATCTGGACTCGAACGGATGGTGGCCGTGTCCTCAAAATTCGGTAAGTATAGTCAGGCGCAACGCCGATAGACCTGAGCAGGTATTAATCTCTTTGCAGCGAAACCATGAAGCGTATCCTCAACTTCCCACCCAACACCCGCGTTGAGTTCAAGAGCCATGACTCCAGCATCCAGCAGCGCACCGCTATCGATGGACAGCGTCGTGAGAAAGCCATACAGCATCACAACGACAAGCGAAACGCCGGCAGCTCAAGACAGAGCCATGAGTAGGGGCGCAGTCACCCTGTCGAGATCGTCCTCGCATTTTGTCTGCTAAAGAAACTGTATGAATAAAAAGAGAGCAAGGCTATGGTTCTGAATTTTCCTTTGCTGCAAAGCTGAGCCTTTTGCGTCCCGCTGTATATCTGTGCTCTGAGTTGTTGTTGTGTTACATGCTCCTTGATCACAGTTGGTTATCTTCGTTCGTTCATATTGAAGCAGAAAAACAACATGTCTCTTCTATTTTGACGTTGCTGTTCCCGATTGTGAGGAGGATGCGCTCGATTCTTGTTTTGTCCAAACCCCTTGCAAACGTGTGGCGGGAGCATGGAGGACGGTAGCGCTCGAATCTCATCTCGATTTTTCTACCTGGAACACGGCAGGGGCGTGAAGATACGTTGGTTGGCAATCCGGCTTGGTAAGAACATTCTTTTGAGCGGCTCCACGAGAGGTGGTCATGTATTATAGAGGAGCGTTTTTTCCGTTGTGACGCCGAAGCGGCCCGACAGCGCAGGAGCATTCCCATTTTGGAATATTGAATGAGCTTGTGCAAAGCAAAGCTGGCCACTCGGCCTCGTCCCGCGTGAATAATTTCTAGTGTGACATGCCAAGATGCCAGAGCTACCTTACTATGCATGCCCTGCCGCGACGGAGCTCCCTAGCCTGTAGGTATAGCCACTCATTACCCAGCATCATGTTCTTGGCCTGGTGACAAACTCTTTTCGCGAATCCTACAGTCGACCACTGCGCTCTGGCGCTAAAATTTGTTTCTGTCTGAGAAGGTCTGCCGTCCACTCGCGTTGAACAGAGTCCGCCAGGCGATTTCGCCATTACTGTACATAACTCCCGAAAAAGTCTCTCCAGTTTCAAACGCCATTGTCTGTAAAAAAAAAAGTCTTTTGGTATAGTACATTATCATTTGAGAATTTCCCCTTTTCTTCAGATTTTTCTTTATTTTACTAGTTTGCATTCGCCTTGCCTTTGCCCTTGCCTACGGGCTCCCTCCTGCGCTCCCAGATCTGCAGATATGACTCTCCCAGGTACAGCAGCTCGCTCTGTACCTTGTCGACAAAGAGGTCCTGGCAGACGACCCATTCTCCCGTCGCCTTGTCGCGCAGCTGAACCTTCCAGGCCTTGCGCTCCTCGCCCGTGTCGGCCACGTCCTCGCGGGTGCGCACCGCCTCGTGGACCACGTTGGCAACAAGGTCGTACCAGATGGGCTCGCCGGGGGGCCAGGCGGCGGGGTCGGGCTCGACGTAGGGCGCGACGTCGAGGTTGCGCGCGTCAAAGGTCACAATGGTCGGGTTGCGCTCAGCGACAAACTTGTTGTGGCTGAAGCGCTTGACGTGTAGTGCGAGGTACGGCGGCAGCGGGTGCAGCAGGCGGTAGCGCTTGCGCTGCGCGTGGTGCTCCTGCGCGGAGCGGCCGTCGTACTTTGCCAGGATCGACGTCAGCGGCACCTGCGGAATAATGTTACGCTCGAGCTCGTCCTGGAACAGGGGCGCCGACGGCAGATCCAGCGTCAGGAGCAGGAACCGCACCACGTCGACGCTGACCTCGCCGGCGTCCTCGAAGCGCAAGCGGTCGCCAACGTCGGCGCGCGCCGTGATAGCCTGCGACTCGACTTTGAGGCGGCCCTGGAACGCGCGCTGCACCATGGAACTGCCCGGCCGCGTCTTGCTGCCGCCGAGCCCAATGTGCAAGTTGTTGAGAAACCACGAGAGGAAGTCGACGGGGTCCGACTGCGCCGTCAGGGTGAAGCGCTTGTTGGAGCGTAGCGCAATCTCCTGTAGTAGCTCGTGCGGCGATACGTGCGACTTGAAGGCCCGCGGGTTCCAGATCTTGCGGAATAGGATGCTGCACCGCTTCACCAGCTCCGACTTGCCGGAAAAGTCCTCGAGGAGCAGGTAGTTGCGCAGCGGCGCGACGTGCGACAGCGCCTGCACAATGACGTTGATGTAGTCATTCTCCTTGATGTTGTTCATTCCCACGAAGCCCGGCACGTACTCCTTACCGCCCAGTGTCCAGCTCTTTTTGCGGCCACCGCCACCGCCAGCGGGGCGGTCCAGCTCCATTACCTCCTTCTTCGTGTAGCGCGGGTCCGACACGTACTTGATGTCGTCGAGCGCTTTGCTCCTGACCTCGTAGCCCTCGGGGAGCACGTAAACCTTTTGCGTTTCGAGGTTGATGTAGACGTGGTGGTCCTCGTCGAGCGAGTGAAAGTAGGCATGCGACTTAGGGCCGCGGCCCTGGAAGTACCGCCCGCAGACTAGGCACGCGTAGACGTTGATATTGGAAAGAGATATCGAGCACAGCTTCTCAAAGTCAAAGTCGAGCACGTTGCGGTCAATGGTGTCGAGGTACAGGTCATCGTAGCCCGCGGCTGGGTTGGCCTGCCGCGTCGGTGCTGCTACGGGCGCCGCATCCGCGCCCTCAAACTCATCGTCGTCGTCTCCGCCATCGCCGCTGTCCGCCGCAGCTGTGTGTCCGTTGGTGCTGCCTTCATTCAATGCGCTTGTGATGTTATTGCGCTCGATGGGCGATTCGGTGTCGCGCGTCCGTGATCGTTTTGAGGCGGGTGAGGCGATCCCCTGCAAGTCTTCCAGCGCCTCAGTGGCGTGCCGCTTGTTCATTGTGTCCAAGCTCCGTATCAAAGTGTAGTGAGTCGATTCGAGTGTTTCGATCTTCTCGGAGCTTTCTTGGAGAACTGGTCTCTTCACAATAGGCAGCGGCGCATCATACAAAGCTGAATAGAGTACAGAGACGTTGCTGAATGAAAAGCTGTAGAATAGGTTAGGTAGGTAGCTTCCTGGAGGTGGGGCTCCACAGCGCACTTGATGAGCCTCAGCACCACATGTTCAGCACCTGCCAGCAACCAGCACGCAATGTCTCTTTTCAGACCTCGAAATTTAATGCTTTTGATTGATAGTTATTTTTCGAAAGTTGCACAGACGGCTGTCTGATCAGGAACACAGCTATGTACATGTTTTGAGCCTTTTATATACAGTTTACGCCACCAAAACAGCATCCTCCATTGTCACATCCTCGCCTGCTACAGGAGCAAGATTGTCCATTTCCTGCAGTGTATATTCCACCAGATAGCTTTCATCCACCAACTCCTCCATGCGCTTATAGTGTCTTTCAGTGTAGACTCTCAGCGCCTGTAGGATATCCTTCAAGCTCTGTTGTCCGCGGGCGCCCTTGACGGACAAGTTCGAGAACTTGGAAGCTGGGTAGCTGCGCACCAGAGCCCAGAGAATTCTCTGTGCGATGGGAGCAGTGCGCGCGTTCGTGTTCCAGTCGCGCAGGCGGAGTAGCAATAGGAAGATTTGGTCATCAGAAAGATTGCCAAGAACCTCATCCACAGCCCGCAAGCCTGTATAACTGCCCTCGTCCTTCTCCTGTCCATTGACAACCGAAGTAAACAAAGCAAGAAGTCGCCCGGGGTGGTTCAGTTGTAAAGCTAATGTAATGGCTTCTCTGTACGAGCCAGCGTGGATGTGGTTTTGCAGCTCCTGCTCCTGCTCGATCAGCTCTAGTGCAGCTTTGGACGCGGTGGCTTGTGTCTCTGATGTGGTATCTTTCCAAAATGAAACAGACGAGTCACCACTACCGGAGACAATCATGTTCGTCTTTGGTTGTACAGCAACGGCCCATACTCTGTCCTCGTGGTTGTCCAATGTACACTCTGTCTCGCCTGAGTTTGTGTCCCAAACCTTCACAAGGCCGTCGCCACCAGCGCTAACAAACTGTACCGATTTCTTTTGCTCGCCTTTCGTGGGCATACTGAGCCATGCAACTTTCAGGACACTGTGTGAATGCCCCTCGAAGGTTCGAATGCAGGTATAGTCGGCCAGGCTCCAGAGCTTGATACTCTTGTCACCACTGCCTGTAAGAACAACACCCTTGCCCGTCACGGGACCATTATCGCTCTGGAGCGCGGGAAGATTCGCAGGTGAAAAGCGTACTGACCACACGCCTCGTTTGTGGCCACGTAGAATACCTTGCACTTCGCCCTCTGCAACAGACCAGATCTTCACGGTCTTATCCTGAGAGGCCGAAGCAAACAAGTTTCCAGAATGATGAATATCAATCGCATTGATATCCTTATCATGAGCTTTTCGAGTATAGAATGATTTGGCTCCCGACTTCGAGCCCTGCTGCTGTGACTTGCAGGGGACCTCCCACTTCTTGACAGTCTGATCCTGGGAGCCAGTAATTAGAAAAGCAGGGGGGTGTGATAGAGGATCCTGATATGCCTGAGAACTCTCCTGTGGCGTTATCCGAGGAAGTCCAACGGCACCGATGGACTCGGCGTGACCCGAAAAGGTTGCCCAACACGTATACGATCGGTTGGCATGATCGATTCGCCAAAGTTTTGCTGTGTTATCTTTTGCCCCGGTGGCGATCCAGTGACCAGACCAGTCGACATCCAGCGAGATGACGATATCTTCATGACCCTTTAGTAACGCCATGTCTTGACCAAAATACGGTACGCTAGCAGTGCTCCACCCTGGGGAGGTATCGTCCGCACCAGGCTCCGCAACGGAAACAAGCCTGACGTCCTCGGAATTTGTAGCCAATGCAAGCAGACTGCTATCTGGAAGTATATAGGCAAGATCGATAATGTCATCGTGAGTTCCTGATATGCGGCGGAAAGGCTCAGGCGCGGAGAGCGAGGCAGACTCAGCCTTCTTTGGGAGCTTGTAAAGAGCCAATGTATGGTCTACTTGAACACCAAGTACGAAGGGAAGACCAGGTCTGTACAGCGCAGTCACGAAGGCTTCTTCTTCGCTTTTTTCCGTTTGCTTTGGTGTTAGCTCTTTGCCAGTGTCGGTGTCCCAGATACGAAGACAACCATGGGCACCGGCCGAATATGTGAGATTTCCATCGTCAAGAAAAGCAGCAGCCTCGACAAGTTCGAGACAGGGAACAACCTTGCGGATTTTCCAGGACTTGGCATCCCACCAAATGAGCGTCTTGTCTCGACTGGCAGTGACAATGGCATGCTGTGTAGGGCAATAATCCAGCCCTTTGACGTCAGAGACATGCGAGTCGAGGTTGGCAATGCAGCTTCGTTTATTCAGGTCCCACACTTTGACTTTTCCGTCCTGGCTGCCAGATATAAGCCTGAAGCTAATGGTGTTTGAGTCTTCGTGCTCGCCATCGTCTCGCGGGGGGGCTTTTCCCTTGCGAGAGCGCGTAGCGTCCTCGGATCGGGAGGCAACTTCGAAGAAATGAAGAGCCGACACCAGAACAGATGGGCCGCGGAAGGTATGGGTCACATATCCCTTTGCAATATCCCAGACCTTGATTGCGCCGTCTGTGCCGCCCGTAGCGAGAAGCGTGCTCGTTCGGTCGACCGCTAGGACTACAACCGGTGTGCCGTGAGGCTTAAGAGTTCGGATAAGCGAAGATTCGATAGAGCTACCGTCGGTCGACTTTTTGAGCGAGTATATTCTCATAGACAGTGATCGAGAGCAGATAATGAGGTGCGAACCAGAAGGTGTCACTGGCAAAGGTTAGCAAAGTAATCTAGTGGCAAGAGCTGGACGCCACACACGTGTGATTGTTGAGATAAGTTCTCCATCCTAGTTGTAGCATTAGCACACAATATGCCACTGATGCGACTTCGTCAACGTACTCCTTCGATTTCACCAAGATGTCGGCCGTTGGTGGGGTTTGTGAGTATGGCATTCTCGCCAATTGTCGTAGCCAAGATCAGCGCATCGTTATCTATTGAAACAGATCCACCCGTAAATATAGGACGGATCACGCGATCGACATCAAATGTCGTTTTCAAAGGCTGCTTCGTTGCCATGGCTGACGGTTGCTCGCTTTACAGAATCCATGTGCATCAAGCCAGGCGACTAGGGAATTTTTTTTTGGAGGGCGCGATAAGATAAGACACGGCCCACTTTCTCGAAACCGTCGTTCAAGTACCTTATTACATTGCTGTTACCTACCTACGGAGCATGAGACCTACAACATTCAAGCATCATCCACCAGGTGAACACAGTATTGCTGCAAGCATCAAATTTTCAGTATTGCTGTTTCAATATAGCACCTCATGATATACTCGTTTCGATAAACTTCACCTGCGGCGCATATTGGCGGCTTCTTCGTCATGGGCATGCAAGGCCCACTAACTGCCCAAGCTTTGGTGAGACGCTTGCCTGTCGAGTGAGCCGCATTCGAGCACATGATTTTCTAACGTGATCAAAGGGCCGGTCACCATATGACGATGTTCTTCAGGGCGATGGACCCGAAGACCCCCGTCATCCTCCACAGCAATATGATCAAAGAGGTCGTCCTGTCAACCCAGATACTAAGAGAATCAACCGAGAGATTGTGAGATCACACAACGAGGTCATGCTGGTGATTGGTGTTGCAGAGCCAGAAAATCCAAATAAAAGCCCGGAAGTAGAGTCGCAAAGGAGACACGATGCGCATGAAGAATCGATCGGTCGACAACTCAACTCCCATGCTAGACGTGCCATGGAGATGGTTGGGCTCTTTGGTACTCATGGCCTTCGTCAGCGCGTTATGGTATGACTACCCCTTTACTTGCAATTATGGCTATGCTCACACCAAGGAGATCTATCGCAAATATTCAAAAATTCCCTTTTGGCATCTTTGGCAACAAAAGAATGAATTCTCATGGCGAAGACATGTTATTTCTGGTGCAGCTACTGGCTTATTCACCAACTACGTAGACCGCGCCTTGTTTAAAGTCTGGCTCGGCGATAGAGAAAAAGTCGTTGCGCGTCGCATGTAAGCTCTACCTCGATTCTGCATCTGACCTTCACTAATCATTTAGTCTGCTTGATGTATGGTCATGGTTTCGAACTCATCTAAAATACTTCGCATCCATGCAGCGACTTGGCCTGATCCCAGCTGATCGGTGGCTCCCGCGCCCGTCATATTTCATTCCATTCACAGAAGACTCACCAATTCCTGCACCACCACCGCTAGAGGGATTTGATCCTCTGTCTTTGCTCCGTTGGACAGGCAATGCCCTTGTTAACGCGGCACCTTTTCTGATTTGGGTCATTGTTCTCCGGGTTGCTAAAGAGGTGCAGCCCGTAGTATGGCCACGGATATTCAACAAGCTCCCAAGCACTGCTTTCCGAGGCCGCAGAATACCCCCACCAGCTGTACCGCCCACACCAGTCCCAGAAGAGGCTCCCCTGCTTCTGTCCGATGAAACGACCATTGACCAATTGCCGAATTCGGTGGAAGATGCGCCTCTGGTACTCGGCGGGCTTGAGACCAACACAACCGTGGAACCAACAGAGCCTCAGCAAGTCCACGCAGAGTCATACATGAACCGAGAAGACGAATATGCAACAGACGAAGACGAGAGTGAGCGAGTGAACACTACGCTAATTAGCTTCGACGTCGAAGCCACTGAAGCGAGCCCAGATGCGCCACCAGGGCTATGGTCTGCCGAGTTGCGCCCTACTCAAGCTACCGATGCGCGGAGCGAGTCACAGCCAGTATACCTTGACACTCTGCTAACGCAGCTGCCTGCGCTATTGGCCGCCAATATGCTCACAGATACGAGCCTAAGACTGATGATGGCCGCATACGAGGCGTCCGCATTAAGACTCATGGCGCGCTGCTACAGACTGCGGTACGGCCTGCCATGCGATGACATATACGCGCCTAATGTTCTTAGCGAGTTGTCATGGCGTGCGGTAACCAACTTGGTCGGCGGGGAGCTAGTGCACCTTACCTTGTCTACTGAAATCTGGGCCGTTTTCACGGGGCTGTCACTGTACTTCCACACGTCAGATAAGGAATGGAAGGAGGCCGAGGCCAAGAAAACCGAGAACGCGCAAGCGGACGACCATAATGCTCCTGCTTCTTGACGGATTGTTAACTGGACCAAGACTCGCGGCATGGCGCCGAACACCAGTATTATACATAATTACCAGTACATTCTCGTTCATCATTCATTTTATATGTTCAGTGATTCATTGACAGCGCCAGACACGAAAAAGCATCCCATATTCATTCAAAGCTTCCGTGATTTCCCATACCGCACTTGCATCGCCAACTCCATGTGAAACAAACAGAATCGTCATCATGCATATGTATCAAGCACCATTGCGGTGAACCTGGGCACCCTGGTTCCTAAAAACGATCGTATCCCTCCTCTCCATGTACATGAGGGCTCTGTTCAACGCCTGCTCGCTGTAGCCCTTGCCCTCGACCATCTCGCGTCGCAGCGTGGCGAGGCTGGTGCTCCAGCCAATGGGCAGGCGGCGTTTCAGCTCTGCTTCAACGCGGTTGACCTCGTCGTTGAGCTCGCGGCTACCTTGGTTGCTGCCCTGGTTAACGGCATCCATGGTCGAACAAAGGAAGAGACGGATGGCCTCGTCAACATGCGCCTCGGTGGCAATGGGCGACAGCGTCAGCTTAGACAGAGACTCAGTGATGCGAACAATGGCCTCCAGCTGACGAACGGTGATAGGGATGGATGAACGCTGGTCAGCCTCGATCTCGGCAGCGTGAACCTGGCGACGGATGGATACGAAGTGCGAAGATAGTTTCTCGGCCGCAGCTGGGCTGAGACGAGGGGCACAGCGGCTAGCAGAGATGTTAGCAGAGAAATAGCAATAAAAAAGTTCAGTTCGAGATCTCACCTTCTGCAGTAGGAGATATATCGTCTCATCTTATCCACTGAGATTTCCGACTCGGCGACTTCTTCAAGACCGCGATTATCCATGTGAATGCCCATGACATGCTTGGCAATATTGACATCCTTTTCTCTGCTATGTTCGTCTTTTACAATGAAAATCATATCGAAACGAGACAGGATGGTCGTCTGGAAGTCAATATTCTCTCCGGGAGTCTTCATGTCGTCGTAACGACCAAAGATGGGGTTTGCGGCGGCCAAGACCGAAGTTCTAGCGTTCAAAATGGTTGTGATACCAGCCTTGGCAATCGAAATGGTCTGCTGCTCCATAGCTTCATGGATGGCAACACGATCCTCGTCGCGCATTTTGTCGAACTCATCGATGCAGACCACACCACCGTCAGCGAGCACCATGGCACCACCTTCGAGGTAGAATTCACGCGTTGACTGATCGCGCTGCACAGAGGCGGTAAGACCAGCGGCGGATGAGCCCTTGCCAGATGTATAGATGGAGATAGGAGCAACGTTGCTAACAAACTTCAGCAGCTGCGACTTAGCTGTACCCGGATCACCAAGAAGAAGCACGTTGATATCACCTCTGAGCTTAGCTCCATCAGGCAGCAGCTTCTTAGAGCCTCCGAGCAGCAGGCAAAGAATTGCTTTCTTTATATCTTTGTTTCCATAGATGGATGGCGCGATGCACTCGGCCATGACATTGTATATATCTGGACGACGGCTCATCTCCAGAAATTCTTGCTCCTCCTCTTCCGTATAGCTGGTATATCCCTTCAATTGGTCAGAGCTGGTCTGAATGCCTACCGCGCGCAGGTAGGGTGTGCGAATGGCGACAGCGCCACCCGTGGCGGAATTTTTTGAGCCCTTGCTCTGGTAAATGGAGAAGATGCCCATGATTGTGCATCGTGAGCCGGGTACAACTCGGTTGGTGAGATATCGGTCTGCTGATATGAGCACATGTCGGGGTAGTTCACCGACGGGAACCTGGTCTGGTGCCTCCTGTAACTTGATAACTTGCTGGTCAACAAAAGTTGACTTTTCGTGCATAACATAGTATGGGTCAAGAGGACACTTGGGCGTCGGGTCATTTGGAATTCTCTTGCGGGAGCACTGGCGAGGGAGGGCGACACCGGTGAAGCCACCGAGGACAGGAATGGTCTCCGAGTGCTGGCAATTTCGGCACTGCAATTGCAGTTCTGTGGCCTTAGATGACATGACAGAAGCGCCAATGACAATTCCAGGAACTCGTACCAGCCGAGCAATCGTCATGGAGTCGAGGTTACGGATGGAAACATCCTCGGCGTCGGAGTGAAGCAACAGCTGGTGGTCGGGGAGCTTGATGTCACGTTCGTGGGGGAAGAGAATCCTGCGAGAGCACTTCTTCAGAGCGGTTTCAAACTAGACGGCGCGTGAGTAAAGGCTATGACAGTTCTATGAGTAAAGTAGTTACAAGAGGAATGATCTCTGCTGGTTCAGAGGCGAGCTTGTGCGCAAGCTCTTCGTTGAAATTAATGAGATCGGTGACGTTGACATCACAGTAGTATTTTTGCAGAAGAGCATTTTCACGAAGTTGATCACTTTTTTTTGTCAGCACACGTGTATTCATAGAGGTCACGAACACGTACCGATAGACAAAGTTGTTGTCGAGACGGAAGTCAAGAATAAAAGTCTCGAGCTGCGTAAGGATTTGTTGTCTGGTATCGCCAGTTTCCGCGGTGCTAGGCTCATAGACGTGCGTGGAATATACAGATTGGGCATCCATGATGAACGGCTTGCTCGTTTTGCAGAGAGGAATTGCTGCAAAGGGCAAGATGCTGAACAATGAGAGAGGTTTAATGGAGGGGTCACCAAAAATCCACTGTGTCGAAGGGGAACAATTTACGCGTCGGAGCGCGTCAATGCATGCAGGGCGACGCGACACGCGACTTTAAGTGGTTGCAGGGCCCTAGGCTAAATCTAGATACGAATACAAGTGGCTGGTAGAGGCATGCGCCACAGTGAAACCACGGAGCAGTGGCTTTTGAGCAAAGCGCAGGCCATCACGTGCAGCCGGCGGCCATTCTTCGGTTATCGGTCCAGCTTGGCTCCGCTGAACTCAAAGAGCTCTGTCACCCCAGCACGCGGCGAAGTACACTCCGTGGCCTTTGGCGCTGTTTAGTTTGCGACAATGACGACCGCTGGTGTGTTGCTTACTGCTGCCGCCAGTTGATACTATTTTTCGTTTCCATCGCAGCCTCATACTCAGGCGCACTCAATATTCAGTTTAATTTGTTTACAGCGATGATACCCAGGTAGATTTAACAGCACATTACAACAGCACCCGATAGCTGCGTCGTCACTCCTTGCTCCTCGAGCCCACACACCATGTTCACCTCGCCCAACGCCGGCAAGTCTGTGGACAGTTTGTCACCACTGGCGCCGGGCGGCCGGGCAGACTATCCTTTTCACAGGTGCGTCTGCAAAAAGCCCCGTGATGCCAATCGATCATTTGTCTAACAGCTTGCGCAGCAGGAATAAGCCAGCCTCCAGACGCGGATCGACAGCGAGCTCCATCCACTCCATTGGCGGCGCATCGTACCCTTCAGTCAATGGTGGGAACCTCTCCGTTCATGAACTCGGCCAAAATGGTGTGCTCTGATTCTTCTGCCTGCCCAACTACGTCGGCTAACTATATGAAGCTATCTCGACGTTACTGCAGCCCCCCATCGTGCGAACCGGCCTCCAGCCCCACACAACAGCGCCAACCTCGAGCGCTCACAAGCCACCGACGGCACGGGATATTCCACCTGTCACACTGACTAATATTCCTCATGTCGATGCCGAGGACTTCAAGCCATACCTTTCGCAAGTCGGTGCTCTATACGAGCAACTCCGCCGCATCCAGGAAAACGACGAGGATACAGTGGCTTCCGGTCGCCCATTTAAGCCCGATGAGACAAGTGAATATAGTGAAGGCTTTCTGCGACCGTCCAGATCGAGGCCAATGAGACGCGGCTCTACCTCTTCGATATCGTCGCTGGCTTCAATCGAGGCGCCTAGCCCGTCTCGAAAACAGAGTATAAGCTTTAGTCGAAAGGCGCCACAGGGACCGCCGCCGCTGTCAACCATACCAACAGTTTATTTTGACCAAGACTTCCATCTGGAGAACCCAAGAACCTTCGATATTGTTAGCGAGCGGTCCGAAGTCATTAAACCCGCCGGAGGCAGGTCAAAAGGGGACAGTTCAGCTCCCAGGAAGGCTCTTGCTACCAATGCTATTCTGCAAGAAAAGCTTTCTTGGTACATGGATACCATAGAAGTGCACCTCATCAATTCTATATCAACAGCCTCAACCACATTTTTTACTGCCCTGGGATCGTTGAGAGAACTCCACTCGGAGGCAGCTGATTCTGTGGACAGGATCAAGACACTGAGGCAGGAACTAGAGGCTCTGGACGAAGAAGTCGCTACGAGCGGCTTGCAGGCAGTTCAGCAACGAAGACGACAACAAAACTTGCGCAAGTTAAGCGACGCCGTCGAGCAGCTACGCCAGGTTGCCGAAGGCTTGGCTACATGCGAAACGTTGGTGGATGAGGGAGAGGTAGACAAGGCCTTGAACAGCATGGACACATTGGAGAAGCTCATTTCTGGAGAGCGCGACGGAGCGGCTGAAAGCGAACTGAATTTGCGGGACCTGAGAGGCGCCGCAGCCCTTCAAAGTATCGACGCTGACCTCGACACGCTACGATACAGAGTCGGAAAGGCATATGAATCGCAATTTACCAGAATTCTCTTTGAAGATCTACGGCGGCATGTCGAATCGGTATCGACTGCTGATGTACTATTACGATGGGACAATGCTGCTTCACGAACAAGAGGAGTACACTCTCGGTCACCTTCCATATTCCCTACGTATTTGACGGCAACAGAAGATTTGAAGGCACAGCTGTACCCTGTGATGGCTGGTCTGTTTCGAGCAAAGCATGTCGGCATAGCCGCCTCCGCATACAAGGAAGCTGCACTCAAGGAAATTCGAAATCTCATTCGACGGCCATTGCCGAGTTCGAGTGAAGATGACAACATGTCTCTCGTGTCAGTATCGACCGCTGGTGGGGGAAGACATTCATCGAGCCAGGAGAAATCAGCGAATCTAGCGCGCAATCTGCGTGCGCTGGAACCCGAAGATGCGGAGGATTTATTGCAAAAAATATATGTTGGCGTCACGGAAACGCTCCGGAGACTATCCACGCAAGTCAAGGTGCTTTTGGATATTGCGTCGTCTCTTGCAGACACACCGAATGGAGACGGCATCAAATCACCCACGGTACGATCACCGCTGGGCAGCCCTCGACAAGATCGTCAGGCAGCTCTTCCCGGATTCGAAATTCAAGAGGAGCTGCACAAAGCACTGGATGCGACGAACCTTTTAGCACAGGGAGTTGATATTGCTCACGACAAGATTGTCAAGGTCCTCAAGGTCCGTGGTGAACAAGCAACGGGCCTCCCGCTGGACATGTTTTTACGGTACTTTACGCTAAACCTGTACTTTGCAAACG
This sequence comes from Aschersonia sp. MBC 622, assembly GCA_030782805.1. Lineage (NCBI taxonomy): Eukaryota > Fungi > Ascomycota > Sordariomycetes > Hypocreales > Clavicipitaceae > Aschersonia > Aschersonia sp. MBC 622. Next base: position 94,094 of record JARJPL010000002.1, read on the forward strand.
AATGTGAGGCTGTTTCCGGGCGAAGCGGGTTACCACTGAAGAATGTCGTCAACAGCCAAATCAAAGAGTTTGTGCAGAGATACCAGAACGCCGCAATGCAAAAACTTGCGCAAGGCATGGAAGCCGACAAATGGGTTGCCAAAGACTTCAACGAGAGACTTGCCAGACAGCTCGGGGAGATTCTGGAATGCAGCACACATGATGCCGAGTCATGGAGCAATGGTAACAAGTTGTGGGTGCCGGCCATGGAGCTTCTCAAACTCAAGCTGGAGGAAGAATCAGCGGAGAGAGAGAGGGAAAAGAGCAGCGGCGAAAAGGAAAAGGCGCGTGCGGCTGTTATCGAATCGGAGAAATTTATTCTCCCCAACTCGGCCATTCTCTGCATGCAAGGATTGGAAAGCTTTTTGCACTTGATTGCGGGGATTCCCTCCATGACGACAGATATTGCAACATCTTTGATTGCTTACCTACAGCTTTTCAACTCGCGATGCACACAGCTTATTTTAGGTGCCGGTGCTACAAAAACAGCGGGACTCAAGAACATCACGACAAAGCACCTTGCTCTCGCATCTCAGGCCCTATCACTGATTGCCACGCTCATGCCACACGTTCGCGAGTTTGTCAGACGCCATGCTGGATCTGGTACAGGCGTGTCGGGGCTTATGGGCGAGTTCGACAAACTCAGGAGACTACTACAGGAGCATCAAAGCAACATTCACCAGAAGCTGGTCGACATCATGAACGGCCGTGCCACTCTTCACTCCAAAGGCATGAAGACGATTCAGTGGCATAATGACGGCGAAGGAGCCGGCGCACATGCGTACATGGAGACGCTGGTCAGGGAGACGACGACACTGTACAAGGTGCTCACGAAACACTTACCGGAAAGCGCAATTCAAGCGATCATGGTTCCTGTGTTTCGCGGCTACAAGGAGCAGCTCGGGTCAGCATTCAAGGATGCAGAGGCGAGGAACAAGGCTGGGCAGCAAAGGTACGTCCAACCATGCCTTGGTGACGAAGGATTGTATGCTAACACTATTGTAGCATGCTCCGAGATGTGGAGCTTTTCAAGAGCACGCTGGGCAGCCTCGACGGATTTGGCGATGCCGGCGAGTATTTGACCAATATTGTCAAGAGCAAGGAGCTTGCCGAAGAAGCGGTAGCCGTCGCAAAGTCAGCAAAAGACACGAAAAAAGATGTCAAAACTCCACAAGAAGTCAAGACCACTCAAGATGTCAAGACTGACACCAAGGTCGAGCAAGGGGCGGACAAGGTGGATGAGGGAGAGGGTGCCATCAAAGCCGACAAGATCGAGATCAGCGAAGCGGAGCCGCCCGAGCCACCAGCCAAGGACGATAAAGACATGAGCAGCGTAAAGGACAGCGGTGAGAAGGATAAGTAGGCGCTGAGCTGGAGCACGCGCAACGAGGCGTTGATCATGTTGTGCCATATACTCGTTAACTAGTATATAGGTCGGGTGGTAGACGAGTCTAGGGGCGTAAAAGACGAACAAAGATTTTCCCCAACACCCCAAATTTTATTTGGTGCAGCTACGTGCGTTGTCCATGCATGCCGAGATGAGACATCAGGCGAGTTGAGGAAACGAGTCTCAGGATTGCTGATCGACGGACTGGTTCTCAACTCACCGCCAAGTACGCGATATCAGCATATTAAAGACGCGAGAATCAATGGAGACTTTTCTGTTTTTTTTGCTTCTTTTTGTTTGGATGCGATTTCATGGATTAGAAGGTCAAGCCCAGTTACTTTGGAGTTGACTCCGACTCTGCTACGTTGAGCGGCCGAGTTTGACCACGAACATGGTCAGATGAGCGGACACGGCGTTTGAGGTGACGGAACATGACATGAATCAAGAGTATGATGGCATCCTTGGCAGAATTCAGTGTGTGCACACGTGGCGCATGCTCCGTAGGGACGAAATGAAGAGTCTTGATAGTGACCTATCTTGATACCACAGAATTGCGTTGTCCATTGCCGGCCACAGCGGGCAGCGTTGGACGGTGAGCGGCCTCGCTCTCCTCCACTTGGCAGATGCTGTTGATGTCTTACTTCTCCCCATTCTTCTTTCAATCGAGAGCAACGTTGCGAAACGGCGCAGGCAAAGTGTGCTTTTGCCTCTTTCGCACCCCCAGGCCCTGCGTTGGGGTGCTGTCCAGTGCAGCTTGGTCCACGTATAGCCAACATGACATCTAGGGTATCGGGGCTGCCGCGACTATTGTTACATCCTTTGTTACAATAACAGAATTTTCCAATTTTTTTTTTCTCCCTTGCTGTTGATATTAGTCAACCGACTCCCCGACAATACTCCGTTGACATGGGATGTATCAAGAAGCGTGCAGTGTTGTATGGTGTGGTGGGTTCCACACCTACAAGCTACAGTGCGAGCAGTGCTGTACCTGGAAACGCTACACTGTGGGCGCCGAGGTAGCGGTTTCTTACCACAACTCGTTTGGTGGGGTTCGCCCCCTCCCACCATCCGTTGGAAAGGTTTTTATTCAACGCCACCACCAACAATAGAGAGAATGAAGAAAAACAAGACGCCACCGAGAAGAAAAACGTGGATCGGGTACCTGAAATTTCGCTCTGCGTTGGCCTGTGCTTCCTGGACAATAGGATTCGGCAACTATTGTTGAAGAATTCCCTCTCTCTCTTGCGTCGCATTCAGACGGTCAACGCACCGAGTAGTAGGCGAGTTAGTACACTACTTACACATGGCGATCGTTGTTGGTCACCGGTGGTTTTAGGTGTGTTAATTGACTCGAATCGACAAATCATTGGATGATTGAGGGTTGAATTTATGAGGCTGTTCTGGCCAGGTTACTGCGGTTGGCAACTTGGACACAATTGCCTCATAATGATCATTCAATAATGTACCGACTAGAGTCAATTAAAACACCTACAACCCCCTGTAACTAACAGTTTTATCAATACTCTGATCATGCAAAGCGCCAACGCTGCAAGCACGCCACACATGACCTCTGACGGGCTGTACATGCAAAACTACCAGAACAAGGTATTGCTGGAATATGATTGCTGGCGGCGGTGTCTCTGATCTAATACTCGGACTTTGCCCGTTTGACGGATAAAGTCCAGTCATTATCACCATCATGAAATGGAGCGCGGCTGCCAGTGTGTGTCTCTTTCTTCCCCGCGTCGTACCAAAGCGGACGTGAATGTTTCGCTAATCTTTTCTTGCTTCTTGGCATGTGACGTCCCCCAGAGTTGGCATCTCATGATCCCCTCCCGGCGGCTAAGCGAAATTTGATACTCCGGGGTAAGCCGAGTTCAGACTGAATTAAGCATGCCAAGGTGTAGCTTCAAGTTCAGGTAATAAATACCTGCTCAAATCTGCTCGACACGACACAACACACAGCTACCGCCTACAGAGTCGTCAACGAGAATCACAAAGGCGTGGGTGGCGATCAAGTTGTACATTGCTTCTGCAATGTACCAGGAAATGGGTGCTGTGCAACATGACGTTGCGGACACGGCTTCCTTGACGCAACAAAACGTCAGTTTCGGAGGGTCAAAGGTTCATTCCTTATTAGCGCGCATGTGATTTAGAGCCTGTTGATGGGTGACCCAAATGGCTGCCACCGGCTTGCACGTGTGGAAGCTTCAAGGATGCGTAGATTTACCAAGTAGAGTCTCAATCCTTTTGGCTGAGCAGCAATGTCAGGGGAAGTTGGGCAGCTTACAGTGTGTCATTCTCAAACAATAACGACAAACGAGTTTCCAAGTAGGACATTTCTTCTCTAAGCGAACGACGAGCAAGTCACAAAGCAGATGGCAGGTACTTACTTGGTCGTGTGCGCCTACAACTGAAAAGAGTTGTCATGGGCATCCATGGCACATACAGACCCAGAACGGAGGCAACGTCCGGCTCATCGCCGAGCGACTGCGGGAATAAAACAAGGAGGCTTGTTACTCAGTACTTTTGTAGTAGTCCCAAAGAAAGAACCTGTGTGAACTGGCTCGACGAAAAAAGTCGAGAGTGTCATGGATCCACCAGCGACGCGGCCGCGCGGTCTAGAATCAACTGATCAGCGTGTAGCTGAGATGCTGAGGTGATCGTATGTAATAATTTTGTAAAGTAGTACTACTTGTACAAGTATACGTGCTTGCGGGATTTGAATATTTTTTTTATTGTCTTTTTCTCTACGAAAGACTTGCCCCGGTACTGATGGCGGTCCTGTGGCGCATCTGATTGCTTCTGCCAAGTTGTGGTGGTGAGTTTGCGCCGATACCGTGTGCGAACTGTATGCGCCGCACTGTGAAGCACTGTGCTGGCGGCGCACTCGCAGATTGTCCAACTTGTCATGAGGCTGTAATAACAACACATATATGGTACATAATAAATCATGTCGACGACTGTCACTATTCCTTTTCTGGGACGCAAGTTTCGGATTTCACAAAGTCAGTACATGAGAAAAAGAGCTCACATCACGGCTCTCGCCTCACCAAAAGCGCGCGCACACACACACACACACACACTACACACACACTGACACGTGTCCTGTGCGCGCGCATCACCGAGCGCAGGTGTATGTATCGAGGTACCTAGAGATGGATGACCAGCACCCATGCAGTCGGAGAGCAGCAACTTTTTATTGAATTGCCTGAAGAGAGCGTCTTTTTGCGGTCAACGCTGACCAAGTCGTTATTTCTCCTGCGCAAGATTAATTCGATTAGAAAAAATTGTTGAGAAGGGATAAAGGATCCATGCACGCTGGCAACCAGCATGGGAAAAGAAGCCCAGCCCACAGAAATGCAACGTGGAACCAGTCAACCAGTGCAAGGCAAGGCCGTGAAGCCCACTGCGACCAGAGACGCAGGCACAAGCAACCCGGACTTCCGGACCGCCCGGCTTGCAACTCTACACTGCAACTGTGCAGGAACAAGGGAGCAGGGGCAGGAACTTGCCGTTCCTTCTTCCTTTCTTTTTTTCTATTTCCTTCAGCTTTCCGCTTATTCACTTTTGCAAGGTACAAGCCTGTCAGCAACCAAGTACCTCATTTATTAGCCAAGAGTACAAGCCTCAGGAGGGTTCAAAGTATGGAAGCAGGTACATGGATACATGGCCAGCGACATGATGACATGATATTGACTGGGCCGAGGCAAGAAAAAAAAATCTTTAGCGAGCCAGCCACTACTTGATGACGACTACAGCCAATCATAATGGCCAGAATACTGGTTTCCTCTCGACCCCCCTCCCCCCTCCGCCCTTGCATATTACTAAACAAAAGAATGAGTAGGTTTGTTGCAGCGGGTGAGTGTGTGTATTACTCCGACTGGCCCGTAAGAGCCTTCGGTCCTTCTATAGTGTATAGACTGCTAGGTACAGGGGAAACCCCTAAGTACCTAATTAAAGACACTAAGAAAACCCCTAGGTATACCATTGTTACAGTGGGTGCGCGCAGTTGACTCGCGCAGTATTACCTAGGTAGTTGCCTGCTTGCCTAGGTACCTTGGTGTGCCACGCAACTGGCCGGAGAACGGGGGGGGGGACTTTTGCCAGTAAATATCTTCACCTCCACTTGACTCCTCACAGCCTGTTTACAGGGCAATGAAGAAGAGACAGCGCAGAGGACCGGCGGGGGGGGGGGGAGGGAGAGTGTGAGGGAGGCAGCCTGTTGCGCAAGATACCTGCTCACGCACTACAATTTGGCTAGTCTCGCTTGTACCTCCTCGTAAGCGCTGCCGTCGTACGACTCACTCGCAACACCCATCCCCCCCCCAGCCAAAGACTAGAGTGACTAGCAACTATATACCTGGCCAGGTAGGGTCCTAGAGATTAGGTACCTAGTCGCAGATATTGATAGTTGCAGCCAGCACTGGGACGCGCAAGCTGCCTCCCTTTCCCCCCTCCCCTTCGCCATGTTGTGCTGCCCACACCCTATACTTAGGTATCACATATGGGGGGCAGGGGGCTTTCTATTGCTGGCAGATGTGTTCTTTTCCCTGCGAGACCCAGCTCAGCACGTCGAAACCGCTGCACACCGCCCCTCAAAGTGGTAGACGACCTCGCCTGTTTGAATCTGGGCAGAGCAGTAAATGACAAGTCAAAAAATAATATCAAGATATATGGCAAGGAAAACATGAAACAAAGAAACAAGATGCAAGTCCACATCACATTGGCAATGATTTTTTTTTGGCAAGGTATAATGACGAATTGGCAAGTCCAAACGAGTGATGGCTCATTTCAAAACTATGTACAAACGAAGAGTATTTGCTTCGTAAAAGAATGCAGCTTTATGACACAAAACCCAAAAAGTAAGTTCAAGATTGTATGTTTTTTTTTATTGTCCTGCCTAGAAGGGCACTCGGAAGCTTTGTCTCGCCGAGCACCCATTCTCACATCGTAGGACTGCTTTTGTTGTGCCGTTTTGCTCCTGGTTACCCATATGCCTAACAAGGCGATTCTATGTCGTGATAAACCATTGTTTCCTTCCCAGTGGGGTATCTCTTTCTTGCCCTCGTGAGGACAAGGGCACTTCTATGTCGTAAGGCATAAAAATCAATTTTATGCTTTCTGAAGGCTGAAGGGGCGCGCTGCGCAATCATGCAAATAAAACAAAAAGAAAGGTGATCTTGATGCCACCTTCGAAGCGTTGCATCAGTCGACTAGCCGACTATCATATCCAGTATGCGTGCTTCTGTTTCCCGTGAACATGTCGTCGCACTTAAAAAGTAAAGGTGAGGCCAGTACTGCCGGATCCCAAGGTGGTCATGAGGTCTTGATACTTGGTAACCTTGGTCTGCACATCATCGGGTTTATGGTAGACGTTGTCGCAATGGTGTACCTCGCAGCCAGACATGGGTTCATTTGTCAAAGCATTTCCTTTAACATCGAGGACGTACATCTGTTTGATGTTGTTTGTATCCTCGGGATGGTCAATAGCTGAGACGTCGAAGTAGGTCTTGCCTTCGTCTCCGTCAAAGCGGACCTCGCCAATGATGCCGTCCTTGTTTGGCTCGCCCTTCTGGACGGCGTAGAACATGCCAGTGAAGCCGTGGGCGAACTCGACTTTGGTCTTCTCGTTATTGTTGACGGTGACGGGGTCCATCTGGGGGGAGCCAGGGCTGGGCACGAAGTAGATTGTGCGCTCAAGATCGTCGAGGGTGAAGAAGGTGATCGAATTGGCGCTGACGGCAGCGGCGGAGGCAGCAAGGCCAAAGAGAGTCTTGAAGAAGTGCATTTTGATTTGGTTTGCGAGAAAGAGCTTGAATAAAGACTTTTCAAGGATAGTTGTTGATCGTCGAGATCGTGTATGAGAGGGAGTGTGTTGAGTGTGTTTTGCTTTCAAAGGAATGAAGAAGCAAAAGAGGTTCCTGTCAAAGGAAGTAAAAGGTCAAACAAGACTGCTTGAAGAAGGAATGTCTGGAAGGATTGTGTGTACAACAAAAAAGAAACTCATATATCGGACCGGGGGAGGGGGGCCGTTTTATAAGTGAAGTCGTCCGACCACAAGGAGAATTTTCGAAAGAAGCATCTGCTTACCGGCCACCCGTGCGTCGTGTCAAAGATTCTAGACCAAAACTTCTCTGGGGCCGGTATCCACGTCTCATTGCCATAGTCGTGTGTGTGCGTGTTTGTACCTGTTCGCTGAACCTGGCTTTCGTGGGCGGGAAGTCTATCTGGTGTGGTGCTGTCTGTGCCTGACTCTACGCAAGCCACCATCCACACCCGCCCCCACACCCCCCTTTCGGGCCACACTGTGCGGACAGGGTCCCTTGTTCCAAAGTACCGCTTGTACCTTGACTAGCCCCAACTCGTTGGCGGCTCCGTTCAAAACTCAGCATGTGTTTCGTTCTCTTGCTCGTCCTCCGTTGTGGAACAGTGAACGGTCAGCCCCAGGTGGGACAGGATAGCCGTCTTCCGTACGGATACCTGCAGCGCTCGTCTGGATAAGAACATGAATGCTGCTTTCTCATTAGTTATTATTATTGCCTCACTTCGGGCTGGCAGCATGTGCTGCTCTCTCTGCAGGCAGCCAACTCGCGGCAGCGGAGCCTGATGGCCGGTTGGACGGCCGTCACATTGGCTGTAAGTTGGTCCTGCATCTTCAATCACGACAGTATGAGCAAACGTTTGCCAAAAGCTGATGATATTACTTCCGAAGTTCCGAGGCTACTTCGTAGACGGGCGCGAAAGTTATTGACTCGCACTTACCGCTCATTAGTCAACGCTTCCAAGTACTCCAGGTATGTATCCTGTTCTATTGTCTGCTATTGTTGCTTGGTTAGCCAACAATCATTCTGGCAAGTACCTGTGTTGCGTGCGGTACTCGTCCACAAAAAAAATACAAACAACCATCGTCTTGTTGCCTGGCTCTCGGTGGTAGGGTTCTTGACTCTTGGTCCTCAATGGTGCGAAACGGTGGATTAGCGCCGTTTGCCGACCGTGTTCTGGAATTCAAAAAAGCGGTTCTACTGGCCCACGGTTTTCGCTCCGTTTTGGTGGAGAGTGAAAAAGTTTTCCGTTGTTAATAAGATGTGACAGTTCGACAGTCTGTCTGGACGGCGAACAAAGCACAGGCCCAGTGTTTTTACCTGTCCACCCCAGAGTACAATAGACGGTTGGCGTCAACCGAGGCTTTTTACTGTTATTGTTCATCACAGCTTTCAAAACGGAGCGCCGAGTGGCAGATACGCAGTTCCGACGCACCGGTTCCCAATAATGCTAGCCTCATTGTCAGTTACCTCGGTGTCCACCTACTCAATCTGGAGGTGTTGCCTCTCGTCCTGCAAAGTAACTCTTCTATTTAGACATGCATCGCTGCCACGTCGACGCATAAAGGTACCGGCATCGATGGCCTGACTTGTCTCACATGTTTGGTTCTGTCTCGCAGATGCACGTCTGTGAGAGGTATTTGCGTGTCGGCTGTTCTGTTGTCAAATGCGTGGCAGGCTGTTCGATCTTGACTGGAGTGACAGGGACGTGAATCTCGACACGATGACAAAGTGGCAAAGTACCGTAGTCGAATTTTTCACACGCTTCAGAGCGACTTGCGCTGACTGAAGTAACTTTGTCGTCGTGTACCTATTCTGGTAAAAACCACCAACATCAGACTTTGTTAGGCAGTCCACTTTTCCCTCAGAGTCGTCCGAGAGTGGCCAGGCCGGACGAAACTGCATAAACGAGCCATGATTGGAGGAGACTGCCGTTTGACAGCACCGACTGTGCGCTGTCCACGGACTCGCGTGGTACAGAGGTTTGACGGGGTACCGGTACCCGCGTACCTGAACAGGGAGCGGGAGTCAATGTTACGGAAAGGCTTGGCTTCAAGGCCGACGAGGAAGCATGCCAGGGCCGGAAGCAAATTCGACCGTCTTCGTTCGCCAAACAGACGTCGGCTCATGCAATGTGTTATGCTCGAGATAGGCAAAATTGGGTGCGGCATAATGATGCAGGCAGCAGGAACGTGTGTGTGCGAGTAGCACAATGCATACATATGCCGCAATCGCATGTCGGCCGCCGCATAAGCATGAATGGTTCCACGTAGGGAAGGCACGTCTCGTCTCTTGCTCTTGGTGCTCAAGAATGACGGGAAAAAATCGCGCAGCGGCCTGCGGCTGAATGCTGTGCTTCATGTTGGGAGCGCAATCGCTGTTTGCTGACCGACAGAAAGTCAGCCCGACAAAGGCTGAGACAAATCCATGTAGACCATTTCGCGGCAACGAGTTCTTGAGCTTGTCGCAAGGTGCTTGCGTGCCATGCAAGGTACCGATAAAGATCTCAAAACCACGAGTGTAGGTCAATGCGACATATCCAAGTGAATGGGCAAGTTGTTTGCAATGTTGCGACGAGGGCTTTGGGCCATGGCCTAGCTCGTGACTAGTCGAGCGGAGGAAGATGTGTAGTCAGGTACCTGGCAGCTACTTTGCAATGCTGAGCCGGTGCCCACGAATTCAGGTACTTGTAAGTCCAGTTTCTTAGTTGGACTGAGCAGTCATACTTCGTATTTACAGCGAATCAGACCGCCTAGAGACGCCTCGCTACAGCGCCCCCTCTTCTCACTCAGCGCATTGTCAGCTTCTGGACACCTGATTACTCAGGCATGTACAAGAGGCAAATTCACAGGTAATATCATTCATCGTAATGACCCTGCGCGCAGAGGTTGGACTTGGCCAAGTCTGCATGAATACCCAAATGTATGCCCGCCATCGCTATACTTGGCGTGACATTGCAGAATATTGAGTGATGCTGGCCAAGCATGATACGCCCTCCAGAAGACACAAATTTTCCTTGTCAAACTCTACCTATCTGAGGTGACAAAGCCAAGTCCGCCAAGTTGGTTCCGCCTTGTACCTTTGCGCGTACCGTGACTTTGTCATGACGGCGCAAGTCAGTCATAGTTACAAGACGACGGAACATGCCGAGATGCAAGCGATGAACGATAACAGAGTACTTTTATGATTATAGTTTTCCAATCGGCCGCTATATTGTATTGCATGTGAATGTACTATACCCCAACGTCAACTGTCATCGCCTCGGCTGCCCGCGACGGGATTACGACTTGTTGTGGCGATGGACTCGCGGCGGCTCACTCGGCGCTGTTTCCGATTTTCCGCCTAGAAAAGAATAGAATATTCTTTCTGTCGCCTGTCGACATGCTTTCATACTTTTCGCGCGCATTCTCCTCTTTTGCGGTCCTCGGCACATCGTTCACGGAACATAACCGCCAAACTAATGACAAAAGTCTATTCACACTCATTCACTACTAACGTATACAGAAGCAGACTGCAAGAAGGCGAAAACTTGTGCAAAACCTTGTTGTGCAAATCTAAGCCGCCTTGACCGGCCGCCACTATTGTTACTGGAAAGGAATTGGCGTGCGCTCGCTTTGTCAGTCGAGCATCCAGAGCTACAGCTGGTTCTCACAACACTACCGATATACTCTGTAGCAAGACACATGTATAGTCATGTTTTGACACTTGGCTGGCACAGCTACCTCTTTCTAGTACGAGAGATGCAAGGTCCCGAGTCAAGTCATGCCATGCTGTAGGTGAAGGTCGACTTCACATGGGCCAGCAGAGGCCGTCGGAAGCCGTTGCCGACGACACTCATGGATAGTACGTATTATACCGTCATTACAAGGAATGCTCGCCGTTGAATATTGGTAAGTATTGATATCTTATGTAGATCCCTCTCCCCAACTGGCCCTCTAATCGACTCCCCGGCGCGGCACCGAGTCAAGAAGAACTTCTTTGAAGTTCCTCACCTACGCGTCCGCAGCTGACTACTCCTGCCTACCTTATCAAAGTACCCCTCATATCCTAGGTACGATCTGATCACTCCGTGCTATATTCTATCATACCTTTGTGTGCTTGCTTCTGTCGCTACCCGGCTCTATTCGGCCCCAAAGCCAGCGCTGCCTTTTCACGGTTCCAAAACGACCGCAGGACAAACACCATGACCAGCATGCCAATATCCAATCCAATCGTCCAATTATATCCAATCAAATACCGCGGCGCATCCGTCGTCCTCCACACAAACAGCGGCAGCCACGCGCCAAAGGTATTGCCAATCGTATTCATGCTGCTTATGACAATGGCACGCTCCTCGGCATCGCCCTCGCAAATCTCATTGGCCCACGAGTAAATGACGGGCGCGATGCCGTTGGCCGATCCAGCCAGAAAAAATGCAAAAAACTTGAGGCCGGTCGGCACGTGCCATATCGCAAGGATGATGCTCGCGAGAATGTTGAGCAGCGCCGTCGCCGTGATGAGGGAGACTTTGGCGTCGTAGGCGTCTGAGAGCACGCCGCAGATGAGGGCCGACACAATGGTGACGGCTGGCGATACAGTGGTTATCGTGTTGATCTTTTCGACGCTGTAGCCCTCGGACTTCAGCCACAGCGGCAGCCCGCTGTTGGCGGATACGCCGTCGGCCTGGGAGAAGAAGAAGGCGAAGCCGACGAGGATCCAAAAGTGCCAGCCAAGAAGCGTGTTCTTGACCACGGCGCGCGTGAGCGGCCTGCGCGGCTCCCTGCGATCCGCACGCATGCGCGCCCGCGCAAGCTCGCTCTCCCGCGCCGAGAGGAACAGCGACCTGGGCTTCTCCGGCTGGCCCGGCAGGCAGAGAAACCCGAGCACCGCGACGGGGATGGTGCAGGCGAAGCAGATGATGTACAGCCAGCGCCAGCCCTCGATGCCGTGGCGCAGGTGCAGCGAGGCGTAGGCGCCCGACTGGATGTAGCCGGCGCTCATGCCGCCGACCTGGCTGGCGACGAAGAAGAGGGCGCTGCGGCGGCTCAGCTCGGCGCGCTTGTACCAGCACCCTAGGTACCACTGGACGGCGGGGAAAAACAGGCTGCCGGCGGCGCCGATGAGGAAGCGCACCGCGTAGAGCTGGCCGGCGCTCATGACGCGGTACTGGGCGAGCGTGAGGACGCCCCAGACAACGTCGGCGGCGGGGATGAACCACGCGGCCGAGAAGCGCGTCATGAGAAGGGTGAGGGGGATCTGCAGCGTGATGAAGCCCACCATGTACGTCGTGTTGATGTAGTTGAGCTCGTTGCCAAACAGACGCAGGTCCTCCTTCATGCCGCTCACGTACGCCGCGCTCGTCGCCGACTGGTCCAGCACCTTGGCCCAGTAGGCGAGAAAGACAAAGACCAGGATGAGCAGGTCCAGCTTCAGTATCAGACGTCGCTCCTCGGGCGTGTCCGCCGGCGAGAACCACTGATACCATTTCTGGCGGACGGGCTCCTCCCATGGACCGCTGGCCGTATCGGCGACATCGTGTACTTGAAGCGGCGCCGACTTGGCAGTCACCACTGCCACCTTTTTATCAGAGCTAGACATCTTTTTTCTTCCTTCTTCCTTCTCCCTGCAGTTCTTTATATCTGAAAACACAAAAGAAGATGCAAGAATCTGCGAGCAAATTGGCCGAGCAAGACGTGGCACCGATTTCGGTCAAGCACCGCAGTGCCATCACGCCATCGCGAGTGCCCACCCGGCCAAACGGCCAGCTCTTTTGCAACTCCAAGGACAAGGATGTACCTGGCCTCCTCTCTTTGCATTGCTTTTGAACGCTATCAGAGGGGCAAGAAAAAAAACGTCAATCCAGCCCATGATTTTTTCGAGTGGCATCTGAGATGATTTTCATGCTATAATTCTGCAAGCATTTCTCATGACATTCTGCAGCCAAGCACGAGGCTCGCCTGCACCTATCTACACGCCTGGAACTCCATGCAATTCCATTGTAGCGACTAAATACTCCTATGTAGAATTTGAATTAATGTACCTTTTGATGATTCTTGCGAGAAAATTCCGAACCAGCATCATTTGTATCGTTCTATGCACACACCAACACGTGCCCCGAGCCGCATGCATCCCTTTACTTGGTGCGCTTGTAGACTTTATTCAAAAAGACTTCAAAGACTTCCTTTTTGAGGCCCTGGCTCTCATCAATCTTGGCGATATTGTCGCGAATCTCCTGAGCGCGCCGCTCCTCGAACTCGAGGTACACGTCCTTGAGCTTCAAGTCGTCGTAGAGCTTCTTGACAATGGCCTCCTTAGCGTCGTCTTTTTGGCCATAGTTGTCCTCGAGAATCTTGCGCTGCTCGGGGGTGGCAATCTCGAGGGCCTTGTTGACGAGCCAGGAGCACTTGTTGTCCTTGATGTCGGTGCCAATCTTGCCAATGTGCTCGGGCAGGCCAAAGTTGTCGAGGTAGTCGTCCTGGACCTGAAAGTACTCGCCGAGCGGGATGAGGATGGACTCGGCCTGCTTCAGGTTGGCCGGGGTGGCGAGGTTGAGCTGGTACAGGGCGAGGGCGACGGGAAGGTAAAAGGAGTAGTAGGCCGTCTTGTAAATGACAATAAACTGGTACTTTTCCATGGAAAAGTTGTCGAGGTTGACCTTGTCCTCGGGCGCGGTCAAGAGGTCGCACAGCTGGCCCAGCTCCGTCTGCAGCGTCGTCTCGTGGAACAGCTCGACGAGGTCAATGTAGGCCGGGTGCGAGCGAAAGTACTTCTTCAGCAGCGTGTAGATGACCGACTCGAGCATAAAGGCGTCGTTGATGGCAATCATGCCGACGCCGTCCTGGCGATACCAGCAGGGCTTGCCGCGGCGGGTGATGCTGCCGTCCATGATGTCGTCCGAGACGAGGAAAAAGGCCTGCAGGAGCTCCGTCATCCAGCCCAGGGTCGCGGCCTGAAAGTATTGCTCTTCGTTGAGCTTTTCGCCGACGAGGATCGAGACGGAGTCGGGCACAGACATGCCACGGTTGCACTTGCCGCCGAGAGGGTTGGTCTCGAGGTTCTGTCGTCTAAAATTAGTATAGTCTACAACAAACACAATCAATCATCTGCGTACCAGCTTGAACCAGTCCAGCTCCCCTTGGGGAAGCTTGTAGGACTTGGCATGCTCGAGAATGGCAGCCTCGAGCTTGGGGTAGATGCTCTCAAACTGCTGCAGGGTGGTGGTTTCGGCGGGCATCTTGTCGGTTTGGAATTGATACCAAGCACAACACAAAAAGACGGTTGGCTTTACAGCTTTAAATACAACAGACAAACAAGGTGCAAATGAGGGGCGGTAAGAAATGAGATATCGCGATATCACGGCTGTTACCCCCCTCCACGTGATGAAAGTACAAGCAAATAGGTGGCAGAATTGCTGTAGATGCAAGTATCTAAAAAGCCCACTAGGCCAGGGGTCCATTCGGCTGCCCCTCATGCATCACGAGCAAGACACGGCGCGTAATCGCACCGAATACTAAAATCGCTAGAAAATCATCTTTGAGAGCTCGGACCGTCCAACGTGTCAAAACCGAGGCGACGACGATACGTGAGACGGCCGGCGCTGTTGGCTCAGCCACTCCCAGCTCCGACTGCCGCACAAACCGTTGGCTCTGTAGCGCGATACGTATTCGCCTTTTCCCCTCCATCAGCGCGTGCGTGATGCACCGAGGGAAGCCCAACGCTAGCGTCTGGGCTGCCATATTCAGTTAGAAGCTGGAGATTGAATGCACAATGACAACTCTTTTTGGATGCCAGAGGTTTATTGAAAACGCCCAGATCTGCCTCGAGATGACTCCAACTGCTTTGGGGCATTGCGACGTCATGTACTCCGTATCCCAAGCCCGAATCGCAATGCTGCGCTTCCCGACGCAAGCGAAAACGCTAGCCGGCCATCGCATTGACGCATTAGGAAGCCAGCTCGCAACCAGCAACAAGAGTTGCGCTGGATGCGGCGAGTCCAAAAAGAGATGCTGTGTCCCGTCGCAGAAGAGAACAAATTGCACATGTTGAATGTGAGTCAGTCTGGATATCGCCATTAATCTTCATTCTAGATGTTGCAGTTGGCCGGTGAACGAGCGCATTGCATTCACAAACCACGAGAACTCAAACCTACAGCAACAATGCCCTCTTTGTGTTGTTTTACTTGCAGATTGAAACACAGTTGCAGGTAGAAAAGAGCGGCGAATGACGCAAGTTTTGAGTGTTGTGTGCACGGCACATAATAAACACGGCCAAGCACTGGAATGCTGACCCTAAATGCGGATGAGCTGCGTTGGAGCGGCCAAGGAGGGTGGAAGATCAATTCCTGACCTGGTTCATCTGATCTGCAGCCAGTCAACAGCCGCTTTTTGACTTTTCGCCTCCGGGTTTAACGATTGGTACGTATGCGGCTGTACGCTTTGTATCGGTAGCGTTACGATGGCACTCATGCTAGTTTATTGTAGCTCCGTGGCAGACTGCTACGCAGGGCCTTTTTGTCGCCGTCGACAAGTTTGACAATATCGCTAGGTCTGGCGGCCGACTCCCGGTGGCCATGTCACGAGGTCTTCGAATTTGTTGGCATTTACAACCGACTGCCTACACAGAACCTGAATGAGCTCCACGGCACGACTTGCTGACTGGGTTGCAAGATCACTCCTAAACATGTCAATCGGTTTTGGCTGGAAGACTGCAGCTGCGCTGCTATTCACATTGTGATATCATCAAATGTATGAATCGCAATTATAGATTCATCGACCGGGATGTTGGCCGGTCAAAGGACGATCCATGTCTTGTTCGTCCATTTGTTTCACTTGAAAACATTGCTATCCATGTGTTCAATACTTGCAAGTTGTCACTGAAGAAATGCATGCAAGGCATCTTGTTTCAAAGAGATGCCCGCAATCCAGTCCAACAGCCGTCGGAAGCTTCGTTACTGGAAGGAGAAAGCTGAGACGTGAAACATGGATTGCCAGTATGTTGTGACAGAAAGCCGGTGGGAAAGCTCCGATGGCAGAGAGAGAGAGAGAGAGGAAGAAGATTTCGAAAAACCTGACCGCGTTGGCATCTGCAAGCGGCCAATTTTTGGCATAGCACAGCTTCCTGTGATCCATGAGCTGATGCGGCGATGGTGTGCCAGCCATTACCAGCTTGCCAGCGTATTAGACAAGCCCTGTCGTCCTACGTCACCAGCTAGCCAAAGATGTGCCACGGAAACGAATCGTGAGAAAAACATCAATATCAAGGATGAGCACGCCAGGAAACAGAAAGAAGACATTTCGGTGCGAAAGAAAAAAAAAACTCTGCTGACGAATGCGGCGTCCCAATTATTAGCTGCCCGTTCCTTGTTACAAGGCTGGCGATCTTCTTTTTCCCGAGGCCATTGCCAGCTAAAACCACCCACCACCCAGCTGCAACCACTAGGACTGAACTGTGCATTCAAGACATGCCGCTATGCCCAGACAGCTTTCGTATAGTCTCAAAGCCCAGCTTTTTTGCGAACTAATGGTGTGAGTCTGCAAAGACGGTTCCAGAGAAGAGAGTTTCTGTGACCTGACGCCATTTAGGCCACCAGGTCTTGCAATTGAAGTTTTTTGGTGGATTACGGGTGCGATATCACGTTTCTCCGGCAAATCTCTCCCCGAGCAGGCAAGTTGAAGGTGGTCGGGCAAAGGTCAAGACAAAGATTGGGCGCATGCCCGTGAGTGAGGGCAGCCAAGAGTCTTCTCATATTATGCGCGCCCATCATATCGTCTGATGTACACACGCACAACCCCGGGTCCGATCATCCTGTCATGCCCAGCTACAACCCCGCTCATAAGGCCAAGAGAGGCTTGGAGGCTCCCAAATCCGAGGGCACCGTCTGCGTTAGCTCGACGCTGTGCCTGCACTAGCCCCCCCCTCTAGCCTGGGCCGTTTACTTCAGACGGACGGGTTGGGCGGTGCTATCAAGTGTTGAAAGAAGAGACACTCTGAGACCTGAGACGGCGAGCATCTGTAACTGCAAGTCAACAGCAGCAGCAACCATGGCAACAACGCAACTACATTGTTGAACCAGCATTGGGCTCATCATCACAACATTGCATCTCATCTCTCTCCCTCTCTACCATGCTCGTCTGTTTACAAGTGTGCTACTGGTCCCTTTGTAGATGATGCTCTTTCTTTTCTTTTTTCTTTTTTTTTTAAAAAAAAAAAAACTTGCTTGTTCTATAGAGTTTTCGCTTGCCTGCCTACTCCAGCCGTTCCTCTTCTCACTCTAACTACATGAGCAATGGTGTGAGGGAAAATGTAGTTTAAAAAGAAGACGAAGAAAGAAGAAAAAAAGAAAAACAAAAAACATGCACTGCATGTCTCGGAAAGGAAAAGCCCCGGCTCTTCTTTCTCGTTTTTCATTCGGAAGAGGGTGTGCGACTTACACGAACAACAGCCAACCTTGAAGATCCGCATCCGGCCACACCACACCCTCACATCATGGCCATTGCTCGCATGCAGATTCTTCGGCAGGAACCATGGCAATGAATGCCAACTAAATCGTATACTCCAAGGCGTGTTGACACACACACCATGTCGATAATTCTCACTGCAACCGGTCAACAAAACCTCAATTACGACCCCACCATTCGTTGACTACAAAGACCATCCGCAACCCCCTCAAGCACATGTCTTCTTCTTTTTTTTCCTTCTCTTTCAAGATACAACTATTTTGAGTACATCACACGAGTACCATCCAACTTGGGTTTCTCTACATTCGCTTTTGCACAAGAAAAATCGAAAAACAAAAAACCGCCAACATGAAGTTCTCGCTCGTCGCTCTCGCCACCAGCGTTGCCGCCGGTGTTATCGACGGCAGTGAGAAGCCTGATTACCATCCCGACGCTGGTCAGCCTGTCAAGCCCGATTATCATCCTGACGCTGGTCATCCTGTTAAGCCTGATTATCATCCTGATTATCATCCTGACTCTAGTCATCCTGATTATCATCCTGACTCTAGTCATCCTGATTATCATCCTGATCACCATCCTGACTATGATCATGACCATCCTGATTGGTCTGATCATCGTACCAAATCTGTTTATCCTACTTGGTCTGATCATCATACCAAATCTGTTCATCCTACTTGGTCTGACCATCATACCAAATCTGCTCACCCTACTTGGTCTGACCATCATACCAAGTCTGATCATCATACCAAGTCTGCTCACCCTACTTGGTCTGATCATCACACCAAATCTGATCATCATACCAAATCTGTTTATCCTACTTGGTCTGACCACCATACCAAATCTCATCATCACACCAAATCTGATCATCATACCAAATCTGTTTATCCTACTTGGTCTGATCATCATACCAAATCTGATCATCACACCAAATCTGTTTATCCTACTTGGTCTGACCACCATACCAAGCCTACTCACACTACTCACTCTACTCACACCACTCAAACGATTCACCCTATTCAACCTACCCACCGTCGTCACAACCAGACCACTCACACTTACACCACCGTCGTTACTGACTATACGACCTACTGCCCTGTACGTGTACAATTTCCCCGGATGAACCTCTTTGAAACCGCGACTAACCACCAGCTTTTGATAGGAACCTACGATTATTCCCATTCACCCCAACAAGACCATTACTGTCACCAAGCCTACCACTCTGACCATCACGGGTATGTGCACCATACAGCTTTCAGCCCTGCGCCAATTTGCTTTGATTTCACTAACACGGGCGCTCCAGACTGTCCTTGCACCATCACCACCACCAGCGTCGGCCCTCCTCCACCGACCAGCGTGCCTCCTCCTCCTCCTCCCCCTACCAGCGTTCCTCCTCCTCCTCCTCCCCCTACCAGCGCTCCTCCTCCTCCCCCGCCTACCAGTAACCCTCCTCCGGTTATCGTCAACCCGCCGCCTTCAAGTGTCGTCAACCCTCCTCCGGTCATCATTAGCCCTCCTCCGAAGAACGTCAGCACTCCCCCTATCATCAGCCCTCCTCCGCAGACTCCCCCTGTCATCATCAACCCTCCTCCGAGTCCTCCTCCTGTGATCAACCCGCCTGTCACCAACCCTCCTGCTACCAATACTGCCACGGTCCAGCCCACCGTTACCAACCTTCCCATCATCACTGCCGGTGCCGGCCGTCATGGTACCAGCGTCGGCGCTCTCGTCCTCGCCGCCGTCGCCGCCCTGGCTCTGTAAATGGTCGGCCAGAGGTGCCGCAAAAAGGGAACAACAGCGTGCCGGCGGCTTGTTCCGACGCAGCCAGGAATCGCTCCGGAATCCTACACGCTGAGCAAGCGGGCGTGCCTGGCGTTTATGGGGGTCTTGATTTCGGGTTCTACAATACCAACATTTCGCTTCTTTTTTTTTTCCTTCTAATCTTCTTTTCTACTACACCAATATTTCGCTTCTTTTTTAATCATTCTTTTCAAAAGATAATTTTTTTTTCTTTTTTCATTTGACTACATCTAATATCGATATGGTCAGCATCTTTTAGCGGAGGTTTAATAATCAAGGGGTTCAGTCCTTTAATCACTCGTCTTACAAAAAACATTTCTTGATACATTCATCTTCTTTTTGTTAATTGCAAGTGCCTGATGATTATCCTGTGCCTGATGATTATCCTGTGCCTGATGATTATCCTGTGCCTGATGATTATCCTGTGCCTGATGCTTACATGACGTGCTCTCTTTGCGTGCTAGCTTGTTCATTAATGGCTACTCGAAGCAACTCCTCCGTGCCTTTCGGCAGGGCTGTCTTTTCATGCAGTACAATGCTTTAGCAGAGCCACATACATCTCACAGAGTAGTCCCATTGTATCGAATAAAGCCATAGTGTCGTTGCCAGAACGGACCCATACGATGATGGGGTTTATACTAGCTAACATTGCATGTCCTCTGTTTTTGCCGCTTTCCTTTTCCTCATGTAAATAGCCCTCCTCCCGAAGCATCCAAGCGTGAGCGGACCTCGCGCACCAGAGCCTTGGCCTCTTCCACCTCAACACCGTCTTGGCAGAGTTCAGTGGCGAGCCGGTGAGCGACACTGTAATCCGACGTGCGCATGGCAAAACGGGCGAGCCACATGCGCGCCTTGCTAGTTGCGGCCGTGACGCCTGTTCCCTCGTTGCGTCCTTCTTCCTCTCGCTCTCCGTCGTCCGATGCTGCTGTCGAGTCATTGTGTGTCTGCGACGGGTCCATGAGCGCGCCGTCTCCATCTCTGCCAGCCGGGCCGCCGCCACCATCCTCCTGGCCAACACAGAGCTCCATGTACGATTTTGCTTCCTCTTCCTCGCCAAGTTGCTCGTACATGGTTGCAATCTGTAAGAGTACTTCGGGGTCCATGTGCGTGGTCGCCGCGTGTGAGCCCGAACCATCGCCATGGCCAAGGCTGCTGCCCGCGTCGTAGTATGTATCCGCGAGCAGGGCACGTTTTAAAGCCTTGATACCGTCACGGTCTCTTCCCATCTTTTGCAAGCAAGATCCAACAGCCATCCACATTTTGCCATCCCAAGGCCGCAAGCCCGCGGCCTTCTTGTAGTACCACAGCGAATATGTATGCATTTCCAGCATCTCATACGTCTGGCCCAGGCCGTACCAGGCACGGTAGTCGCGGCGGTTGACATCTACTGCGCGTCGATATGATTCAATGGCAGCGTGGGTATTCTTGAGCTCGACATATTCGTGGCCCATTAGCGTCCAGGCGGACAGGCAAGTCCTGTCTAGCGTCAACGCGCGTCGGAAATACTGAACGGCTTTTTCGTGCATGGATAATAATGAGTAGTAATTCCCGATAACAACGCAAGATTCGGGCCGAAACTTGTCCACGCTAGAACATAGATGCGCCAAGAATGCGAGTTTTGGTCGGAGGTTCAAAACGTATAGAATATTGGAATAGTGATCCAAGGAGTCTAGGCGATGCGGGTGCAGGGAAAGTAGGCGGCTGAAATGCTGTTCCGCTAGCAGTAGGTCCTTTTCATGATATGCTAATAGCGCGTTACAGGTGAGAAGAAAAGGTGATGTTGGAAAGATGCCCATGAGCTGCTCAAGTGAAGTGGCTAGACTTGCCGAATGTTGGTACAGCTCGAGGGACGTATGTAAGTGAAACATGTATGACATGATGTTCTGCGGGCAGTGTCGAGATATGCGATCCAACTGTTTTCAAGATTAATGTTTGTCTCTTGATAATGACAAAAACACGTACCTCTTCGCTTCTCGACGTTAGCGATGTGATTTCTAGCCAGCAGCCCCAGTTCATGGGAAACTTGTGCACACTCTGCAAGAAGAAGCCCAAAGCTCGTTTATCGTTCTTTTCTTTTGCGAGGACCATGCCATATCTGAGACAAAAGTCAGCATGCTCATATGAAAAAAAAAAAAAAAGAGAACCATTGCAGCGCACAAATATTCCAACCAGCCTTGGCTTCCAGCCACTTCATTGTCCACAGTCTTTGCTTCAAACCATGACGAGAGATAGCTCCCTACTGCGAGCAGCTGCTTATTCACAACAGTTCCGAGGTCCTGCGGCCCAGTCACCATCTCGCAATCCTCAGCCTTGCGCTTCTCGCCTGACAAGAACTTTGCGTACAGGGCGAGAAACAGGCTCTTTTGGCTGATTTGCGGCAGCGAAAAAGCGGCAGCAGCAGAGCCGGCCCCTGCCATTTTCGCCTTGGTTTTCCCCTTGCTCGGCGAGCCGCCGCCCGCAGCATCTGCCCTCGAGCCCAGCACCGTGGAAAAGAGAGCGTCGGGCAAAAAGACGGCGGCGCAGCGGTCATACTCGCGGCAGTCAAAGAGCGACTTGGCCAGGAGATACTTGCTAAGCTCCCCGGCCTCGAGCTGCGCCTCTTCCGGGTCCTGGTTTGGCAAAAAGACGGGCGACAAATGATGATGATGCTGCTGCTCCGCATTCTGGTCTGCCAGCTCCTCGGCTGTTGGTTCGGGAAGAGACGTCAACAGCTCCGCCGCCCTGCCCCGTCACATTTTTAGCCCACGACGTTTTAAGCGGTGCCAAAAATTGGGGGGTTTGGTTTTTTGTAATCATACCATTTTGCAGACTGGTATAGGCAGCGCTCCGAGCATCTCACCACTGCGTCTTGCAGAGCGACTCGCAGTTGCGCAAGCTCATGAGCTGTGAGCGCCATTGTATCCGTTAGCGGTGGCGCGCCGCCGTTTTGCCCAATCAAAGACTCCTCGGAAGACTAAAATTCAATTCAAAAAGATGCGGCAGAGCACATTAGTCGATGTAACCAGTTTGTGAATCAGGCTTGGTTTTGTTTTGGGCCCTGTCGTTGACCCAAGACGGCCCACCGTTACCGAAGCTGTCGCGATCTGCCTGTTTGGGAGCGCGTCTTTGACAGTGTGCAGACTGTAAATGAACTGTGATCCGCACTGTCCACTTACACCCATCGCCCCTGCCACTTGTTCCTCAAAACTGGCACAAAGGTTCCTTTAGAAACAGTAAAGCTTTAGCCAATCTTGTCCAAGAGTGAGATTCAGTGTGCTTTTATTTAGGCGCATGGTAGTTATAATCACGCAAATAGTGTTCCCCTGGCCTCAGAATGCCTTGGTTGGCGTCCATTTTACAAAAAGAAAATTAATTGATGATATGAAACGATTGTTGCTAAATATATGTTCGTGATCCCGCGCCCCGAAATATCATTCGTATTCAAGACACCCAAAAAGAAAAAAAAAAAACAAGTTGTACAAGTCCGTTAATTTCCAAGCATCAGCAGCAACTGCCCAAGCAAAAAGGCAAGAATCCTAATGCCTCTCTGGAGGCAAACCGTTGCCTCGAGATACAATTACAAAAAGAAAAAAAATTTATCAAAAATTTCCGTCGCTAGATTTGTTGCCCAGAGACAGACTGCAGTGCCGGCCCCCGCTGCGGCGGCGACGAACGCGACGGGATACACAGCGGTGCTATCGGCGCTGGGGGCGGCGCTGAAGCATCTCTACTCATGGACCGAGTAGGAAGAGCCGGCAGCGGAGGCATATTTTCCGGCATGTGCCGTCTACCATGTGAGCTCGGAGCCGTAGAGCGGCTCCGTTGCCTCGCACCGTGCTGCGGCTCGGGGGGCCCGCTGATGCCAGTATTCGAGCGCGCCATGGGGCGTGGTCTCGGCGCACAAGGCATCATGGGTGTTCCGGGCAGCTTGTAGATGGGCGGTGCGAGGGAAGTCGGCTTGGAAGACGGGGCGCCGCCGCCGCCGCCGCCGCCGAAGCCATCAAAGAGTCTCGGCGGCTCCAGAAAGTGCGATCGGTTATAGTGTGACGGTTTCGGCCGCCGCTGGTTGCCGTGTAGGGCTGCGTCTGCGGTGGCTGGTCGGCGGAACATGGGCGGCGGCTCGTGTTTTCGAATCTTTGCCGTGTGCTCGGCGGCCGAGGGGAACCACGACCTCAGCTCGGGCTCCTCGGGCACGTCGGGGGCCGCATCGGGCTTGTCAGGCTTCTCCTCCTCCTCGGGCGCGTCAAAGATGAAGGCGTCGAATTCGAGCGGCGTCGCGTTGGCCGCCCTGGGGCTAGTCTTCAAACGATCCACCCGAATAGGCCCAGGCGAGTTGTGGTACATTGAGTTGGGGGGCGAGCCGGAATACTTGTCCGTCTCGGCTCGTTTCAGGCTCGGTTTGGCTTGCTGGTTCTTGACTTTGGAAACCGGCGTACACGGCGGCTGGCGCGCCTCATGCTTTTCGTCCGCCGTGGCGGATCTTGACGGCCCAACCGGCATCAGTTTTCTCGCTTCTTCCGCCAGCTGAGAGAGGTTGTTCACATCCAGAAGCGGCTGAAACGTGCCAATGCCAAAAGACGAAGTTGCGCTAGACGTCGTCTGTGAGTCGGACTTGATCTCATCGGCTGATGTGTCGGAGCCATTGGCCGAGCCGAATGTTATTTGGGGTGCGGGAGCGTTCATCTTTCGGTCGAGGGCCAGTTTCTTGGCGACAAGAAGCCAGCTTCGCCAACGGTGCACCATGTCGTAAAACTGCGTGGCAGTCTCTTCATTGTCTGTCGAAAAGTAATGCACAAAGTTGACCTCGTCAGGGACTCGCGTGCTCTTCTGCTGGCTCTTGATTGCGTAGCAAAACTTCTTTGGTGGCTTGACACTCTGTCGAATCTCGGCTTCTTTGGGTGAGTAAATGTCAAAGTCAGCCATGTGGCAGAGCTGAGTACAGGCGGCGTCGCCGGGCAGCGCATCTGCCGTCTTGGCCGAATACATTTGGCCATTTTCCAGCAGGGTAACCCAGCGCTTGTTCCATTTGCCGGGGCGCGAAGATTGGTACAGCTGCAGAGTGAAGCCGGGCGGAGCTTCCTTGGAGTCGGGGACGGCGTCAATGTCGAGGTCGTGGTCGCTCATGGAAGCGGGACAGCCGAGGATTAACAAGGAGTTCTCATGATCCTTGTCCCAGGTGTTCATGACATCGCGAATACGCTCGTAGCGTCGCAAACGACGTTCAAGACCCAACATGAGGTATGACTCAACCACGACACTGCTGGCAGGGTTGATGTGATGGCGCATCATGGTCGAAGCCATGAGCAAAATGTCTACTGCGTTGGTGTCACTAGCTACAGGAAGATTGATTGTGGAAGATTGACATCGAACAGCCACACGCTTCAACAGCCGTTAGTCACATACCAGTAAACAGACTGCTGGTACTTACCCGCTCAGAATTGTGCGACGCATGTATCACGGGCGTTGTTTGCGGTCTATGAGTAGTATATGAAGCCGGCTTGTCAACGACACTTGGAATCCCGAGACTGTCGGGGTTGGATGCCGTCTCTAGACTGCTGCCACGGCTCGTGAACACGGTCGTGGCAACGGAGCTGGGAGTATCTGGCTGCGTCGGCGTTGGCGACAACTTCTTGCCTTTGGAGAACAGGCCGAAAAGCGATGGCTTTCGTTTCGGCGGCGGCGGCGGCGTAGCAAGGGTTGCTTGAAGCCGCGGAGGATCTGGTCTCTGCCGCTCAGAGGTATTGCGCTGCACTTCCAGATCCGAGCCCTCGGCACCTGGCAAGGGCTCACTCTCGAGCTCCTTCTTGCCAAACATGAGGCGCTTCGACTTGCTCTTGGTCTGCTGCAGAGGCAGTAGAGACACCTCGCCAGACGCCTCGGTATTAGAGTTCTTTTCATGCACGTCGTCTGCGACTACTTTCTGGACCTCTGCAGCACTGTCGGGCTTTTTTTCCTCATCCTGACTCTTGAACGTGGCTGGTGGAGGAATGTTGACTGGTTTGGGTGTAAGCACGTAGGATGGTAACGGTGGCACATCTGGTACGTTCTTGTCGCCTGGCCCAGCTTTCAAAGTGTGTACGCTGCTAGATCGTAGTCTGCGGGTCGGTGACTCTTCCAGCTTGTCGCTGTCGCGGAAAATGTCCAGGACGCGTGGCGAAGAGCTGCTTTTGCCGCGAAGCATGCGATATCTCGATGTAGACTGGGTGACCTCGGTGGGGGTAGCTTCTGTCGCCATTGCAAAGGAGATTTCACCAAGCTTTTAATTTTGATTTTTGTTTAATTTTGCTGCGTCGTCCTTTGTGTCCAAAGTCGTACTTGGATGGTTCAATTGTATGATAAGATGCGGTCGGCTGTCTCAAGGCTACGCTTCCGTCGATATAAAGAGAGTATAACTTGACGTATTGAAAGTCGACTGTGGAACAGGGCGTTCTGCACAGGACTTTGGGGCGTCTAATTAAAGATAAAAAGGCAGTTTAAAAAAAAAACGAATGAATGGATGGCCCGTTCGATAGATTAATCCGAGGAGTCGTATCCACGAATACGAAGATAGGAACAAATTCAAAAAGGCAAGGAGCAATTCGAAAAAAGGCAGAAAATCGTACGACAAGGTGACGAGAGGCAAATGAGATGGCAAAGGAGGAAAGGAAAGCAATCGCGGAAGAAGAAGGGCCGCGCAGGGTGTAATTGGCGCCACGCGGTAGAAATGGGGGTCAGTCAAGCCTAATATGCGGGCATTCTCGACGAGGTTTAGTTGTTATTATTACTTTAACCTAGTTGGTCTCAAGACACGCCTACTCGCTTCTCAAGATTCCTCAAAAAGCATTGTAAGCTCACGCGTCAAGCAAGCTTCGGGGCGTCGACACACTGTCTCATTGGTAAAGGCGCCCGAGAAAGACGGCCCCGCCAGCGACGCGCGTTGCTACATTCCATTGTCTTTGACAGCAGATGAGGCTAGATTTCTAGTTTGACCAGTAATATCCGTAACTAAATAGTTTGCCCGTAACTAGACATATTTGTGTTGTCGATTTTAGCGATTGGCGTGCAAGGGTGACCCCTGGTCCTAGGCTCCCGCGTTGCCGTTCTGGCAAGGGGGAAAAAAAAGCAATAAATGCACACAGGGAGACAAGTTGATAAAGCGCCCCGCCTCGCGATATTATTCAATGCCGTGGCGCAGTACCCGCAGGGAGCAGGAAGCAGAAGGCACTGGTACTGAAGATTGTGAGAATTGTAAGAGCTTACAAGGACGATGTTAATATAATCGCCGGGAAATGAGAGAGTCAATGTCAACCGGGGAGGGCACGGCACTCTACCAACACGACGTCTTGGCTCTACGCACGCCGGCAGGCATCGAGCACATCAGCAACGGGACGGATACTACGTATACATAGTCTTGGCCTGATCTTCATGACTGTTTGGGGGGCAATCACGACGCGTATCTGCAGCTGACATCACACTTTGTTCTATGTATGGTATCGTATCTCGGCTTACTGGTAGACTCTAGAGCCAGCCGCAAATGAGCAGCAGAGACATGCCTGCCCAGTGAGACCACTGACAAGCGCCAAGATTCCTCTTGCCAGGCAATAAAATTTGCATGCGAGCGCAGGCTGCCAAGATTGGGGGGAGTTTGTTATTTTTGTACTGGCCGGCAAGGGCGGCTGCCACCACCGTCGGCCCAACTGTTCGTGGCTCAATATTTTTTTGCCCTGATTTGCATACTGGTATACATTCCAGTGCTACTCCAATAACACTAGTTAGCAGCCCTTGATCCTGCCACATGTACCCCAATGCAGGCTTTCGTCAAGATCTGCGCCTGCGCATGAATCCGCTTTGGCAGTCTGGCCTGCTTTACTTGCGAAACGCCCCCAACTCGCGCCTCCACCACGCGGTAAAGTCGCAGACGGACAGGTTGATGTCGAGACTCTTGAGCGTCTTTGTGCTCAGGTGCGTATCGTATGGACGCTGCACGCTTGCATTCGGATCGTTGCCTTTGGTGTCGGGCTCAATGTTGTCCAAGGGCAGGCCCATAATCTCTGCAAATTTTTGACACATTTCATACTTGGTCATCCTGTCCTCGCTAGAAAACTGCAGAATCTTTGGTAGGGAGTCTCGGTCAGAAGCACGCAGATAGTGCTCCGCAATATCTACAACACAAAACAACAAATTGAAATTAGCCTTTTGCATAAATTCGTCATCTGGCGTGTTGTTTCCAATATTCCAAAAACCTGGCCAGCTTGGAGCCGTCTCATTCTGGAAACGAAACAATGGAATTCGACGCTTCAAACAGCTCAGACTTGTGACATGTCACGCGCAAGCGCTCCAGAACACGGCAGAGAAAAAGAAATGAAGAAAAGACAAAAGAAAAAACCTGAGCTGTTGTTGAGACATACCATGACATACTCGGCCGACATCTTCAGTATTGGTCGGGTAGCGTGGAGCCCAGTGGTCCATCTTAATTTTTTTGTCTTCAGTTTGGGACTTCCAGACGCCGTCGAGCAGTACATTGACGGCACTCTCGGCCGGTGTCTCTGCTGATCCATACAAAACGGGGACGCGCAGTACCACTGCCGATCCCGCTTTGCCGCCATTCACCGCCAGGACCGCCTTTTCGCCGTCCAGCTTTGTCTGCCCATACAGATTGGGCGGGTTCGTTTCAGAGTCGGCCTCGTATGGTGCTTCTCCAGGCCTTCCCGGAAAGACGTAGTCGGTAGAAATGTAGATCAGGAATGCGCCCTTGGCCGCCGCCGCTTGCGCCAGCGACGACGTGGCCGAAACGTTGAGTTTCCTGGCACCTTCGGGATCCTTTTCAACTTTGTCGGGGAAACGCTCCGCCGCGCCTTGGGCTTGGGTTAGCTGATACGCCGTAGACAAGAAATGTCGATCACCTGGCGCGGTGATCAAGGGTGGGCGGCTCACAGTGAACAATGACATCGGGACTAGATTGTTCAATTCTTAATTCATATTGTGTGTAAGAGGTTACTGTTGAAATCTTGACTTACTTTGTCTCTTCAAGGAGCTTCTCAATCTCACTCGGGTTACCAAGGTCTACTTTCAATACATCGACACCGTCTGCTCGAGAGAAGCCAGTACCTTTGACGTTCCATCCCTTTCTGCGGAACACACGAGACACTTGTCGGCCAAGAAGACCAGTAGCTCCAGTGATGCCGACTGTTCGGTCTACCATTGCTGTTGTTAGTGGTGAGGACGTGACTTCAATCAAATTGTCAGCTTAGTTGCGAGAGTAAAGTTGAGGAGCATGACGTTGTGAAGTAGTGGGGTAAAGCTGTCTGACGCATGCGGTTCATGAATGCAGCGTCACGCAAGAGACTGGCGACAAATCAGTCCGCATGAACCGCTTAAATAAACAGGACAATTAAGCAACATGAAGAAAAAGCCAAACAAGCGTTTGTGAAGATATCCAAGCCATGAAGGGGAAGTGAGCGGGATAATCAATCCATGTATCGGGTGCAGGGTAGTCTTATCTGATAAGAAGCTTGATTTGCTAGCGGCGATTTTGTTTCTGCGTTTACGAATCCAACTTTCAAGCTTCCAATCACATTCACAAACAAAATCCCAAGTCGCAAAATGCCACCCAAGCGCATGACAGCGAACCCGCTGAAGCCTTCGCGGCATCGCGCGGGCAAGCACGTGGGCGCCGACTCGTCATCCGACTCTGATAGCGACGCCGACGAAGCAACCACCGCGCGCGCCGCCGCCGCCGCCATCCCTCCGCCCCCCAAGGCCGCCAGCGCGGGCAAGATTATCAGCAACCTAAGCAAAGTCGACCTCGATGCGCGTCGGAAAGAAGCGCAAGCGATAGAGGCACGACGGCTGGCTGCGGAAAAAGCCGCGCGGCTGGCCGCCGAGGAAGGTTTCGTAACAGAGGACGAAAGCGACGCCAAAAACGACAACAATCCAGACGAGGACGGTTCCGAAGAGGAAGAAGAGGAGGAGGAGGAGTCGTCGGATGATGAGGAGAGCAGCGAGGATGAAGCGCCACGACGAATGATGATGCGACCCAAATTCATACCCAAGAGCCAGCGCGGCGGCGGCGGCATCAGCGGAGGCCAGACGCCGGCAGAAGCAGAGGAAGCGGCGCGGCTGGCTGAAGAGGCCGCGCGCAAGCGGGCCGCCGACGAGCTGGTCGAAGAGCAGATCAAAAAGGACCTGGCGGCGCGCGCCGCGGGCAAGAAGCACTGGGAGGACGACGACGACGACGCGGCCTCGGACGTGAGCACGACCGACGGGCGCGACGAGGCCGCCGAGGAGGCCGCCTGGCGCGTGCGCGAGCTGAAGCGGCTGCGGCGCGCGCGCGCCGCCATTGAGGCCCGCGAGGC